>LJJS01000858.1:0-127542 GCA_001447215.1 Diaporthe aspalathi
GGGTCATCAAAACGGGTCCCTGGGGTGCCATCGTGTTGGCTCATAACAGGTAGACGTACTTAAATAGGGTATGAATTAAGCAATGTAAAGGTACTTCAGACCCGTTATTGCGGCCGGTTCTAGGTGCATTTTTCTCTAGGGGCTCACCCATCAGAAAACGCACATAAAACTTGCTCACAGCTCTTAATATTGTAATGGCAGCAGCAACCTCATCTTTCGGAACCCGACCTTTGCAAAGTTACTACGCATTGCCCTGCGCTTTTAGCTCATTGTGCACATGTCCGGGGGTGCTGAGGCTTGGCGCTTTTGGCATTGGAACTCGAGTGTGCTCTTTTCACAAACATTCCTGGTGGTCTGCGGAAAGTTGTCGCATCAAGGTAACTTCATGCTCATCTACTCCTTGTCCTCACCCTGGATGTCCTCGTCGATGCGCGTTCCCTATGGGCAACCACTGACGCCAGCGATTTAAAGAATCGACCCCCCCCCGCGGAGTACTGCTCGCTCAAGCCACACAAATGCAACATGAATCATGAAGATTGCAGCATTGGGTGGTCTCGTAATCAAGTCGTCCAGTAGACAAACGACGGTCAATGGTATCAATGGAAAAAGCGATTTTGCTATCCTGCTCCGCCTGAGGTGGATGCTACGTTTGGTTGGCTACATTCGGCAAGAACAAAAGTCAAGATGGAGAGGTCTCGGATGTATTTGGAGGACAGAGGACACCTCTTTATTGTAGTGTTTTAGTACTTGAGCCAAATTCATAATGTTCTCATCCCTAGTCAGTCTCCACGCACGCTATATTCCAGCCTCACTCCACTGCTTTGTTTGCCTCCTTCCTGTAAGCGTCGTGTCATTAAATTCCCCAACCAGTTGCGAAGTAAGGATCATAATAGTCCTTGTTGGCGGTCCAAGGCATTGTGTTCGAGCTCTCATATCATTGCAGCGATCAGTCAAGACCGGATCTCCCGCCTGTCTGCCATTAATAATGTCTTGAGCCGACAGTAGGAAACCTGGTAAACCGGTCCTGTACCGGTGTAACTTGTGCGAACAATAACCCTGCTCGTCCTCGAGCTCGATTTTCAGGTCTTGCAGTGTCGCTGGATTAGCACCAGCCATTGTGTCGACTATATTGGAGCCGCACCACACGTAATACAACCCATTTACGCGCGAGCGAGAGCAAAATGCAGAATTCACGTCCCTGCGGGAAACAGTCACAAAATTTACGCCTGCGGTAGGGTACGTGGCTAACTGACAAAGAGAGGGCGTGAGCGTGCTCCGTTTCCGGTCCACCCGAGCCCTCTATGTAGTTATTGTACACTACACACAACCACACGCTACAAGAGACTCTCAAAGAGGCCATTAAATCTGATTGAATGTATGGGTAATACATGTGATTAGGAGGTTGTCTCCTACACTTAAATGTTGGGTAAAGCGTGGTATGACGTATTAGAAGGAACGCCTAGCAGCGGCCTATACGGGCTACACATTAGCCCTTTAAACAAGCCCCCTTTAAGCAATTAATATCATAAGGATTCCTTTACAATATGTAATAATACAAGTTTTATTTGCTTGATTGCTTGTCAGTAACAAGCCCGCACACATGTGTTTTCCCACCCGTCAGCATTATGCTGCATGGTGCCTCCCTGAGTACATACCTAGGTACCCAAGTACCTCAGGCAATAGCAAATAGTTCTGCTCAATTAGGGATTACGGGGTCATATAATGCGACCTTTAATGAGGTAAAATTGTAAGAAATGCAAAAGGATAAGTCCTAAATTGGTCTCTTTATGGTAACTTAAGTAAGCGAAAACTTGGTCCTACCTTTGACATCGAGCCCCCCTCGCACGCTCAAGACGAGTTAACCTGACAGCCATGTCAGACAGTCTTGGTGCATCGAAGATTGAAGCAATTGTCAATGCATAGCCCTCTTTTTGTGCACCAATGACTAACTTCATCGCCGCCATTGAGTTACCGCCACGCTGGAAGAAATCATCTTGCACATCGATCGGGTCTTCCTGTGATCCGGGGCCAAGAATCTCAAGCCATAGATGTTGAAGCACCGCTTCAGTGGCGGTGGGTTCCTTGAGGTCCCGCTCACCACTAGAATGACCACCGGCATCAGCGGTTTGCCTCCCGGAGATGAAATCGTCTAACGAGGTTGAATCCGCCAATATCCTCATGGCTCGGCGGTCAATCTTTCCAGATGCTGTCATTGGGATATCCTCGACCCACAAGTAAAGCATGGGCACCATGGAGAGCGGCAAGACCTTTTCGAGCTCGAGAGAAATATGTCGAACGAGGTTTTGTGTAGCCCCTGATCGGTGCTTCGAGCTCAAGAAGCAGATCAATTGCTGCGACATGGAACTCGAGCCTCCGTTGCTGATCGCGTCGACCACGCAGTCATTCACTTCCCCATCTGAGGGCAGAAGGTGCCGTATGTGATGCTCAATCTCGCCGGGCTCGATCCGCTGTCCATAGAGCTTCAACTGAGCATCAGCCCTTCCAAGGATCGTCAGCGTGCCATCGCTGTTGTAACGAGCCAAGTCCCCGGTTCTGAATAAGATCCGGCTTGAGCCTTGGGCCGCGGTTTCGCACGCCCCCCTGGCCACCCATGGCGGGTCGTATATGCGTGTTGCCTCCGTCTTTCCATCGCTTGCTACGTAGCCTTGGCCCACGATAGGACCATCGATCAGGATCTCCCCAACCGCTCCCAAGGGGGCCAAGCGGTCTGCGTTGGCCGTGTCGCACAACCACAGGACGCAACCAAGCCCTTTGCCAATGTTGCCCGCCTCTGCAGGGCTTGCGATGTCCACGTTGGCGGCGCACATTATGGTGCATTCAGAGGGCCCATAGGCATTGATGACCCTGACGCAGTGTCTGAGCCAGGGCACAAGGTCCGCTTCGGTTAGCCTTTCGCCTGTCAGTAGGAGGGTTCTGATGCCAGGGACAGCCTCCGGAGTGAGCAGGCGAGCCAAACTCGGAGTCAGCTGGGCAAAGTTGACGCCAAGCGCTCGCATTGCCGAGCCCATGTCGCCCTTCCTGTCTTCGTCAGAGGGCACGCACAGGCAGCCGCCGTGGACCAAAGTGTAGAACGTGTTGAAGATGTATGCATCGAAACTGTATGACGAGTAATCGAATGACCGGGTTGATTGTACGAAACCCAGGGCCGGCCCTTGGTGAGTGGCGGCGGAGCAAAGGTTCGCGTGTGATATCAGGAGGCCCTTGGGGCTACCCGTGCTGCCTGAGGTATAGACGGCGTACAGTGTGCTGTTCGGATTGACCCTCGAGAACACTTCTTCCTCGCATCTATCCACAGCCAATTGACTGTCCGTCTGCCTGATCTGTTGTAAAGTGGTTTCTCCATCAAGTAGTAACACCCTCGGTGCCAGCCCTTGGGCCTTTTGAATCGTTCGGGGCGTGCAAAGAATACAGGGCGCCTGCAATTCCTGGATGATGGCCTTCAATCGTGACTCGGGCTGGTCCATATCGAGCGCGATGAATGCTCCGCCCGCTTTCGCTATTGCCAAGAGCGTGATTGTCGTCCACACAGTCTTCTCGAAGCAGAGGGGGAGTATGCGACCGCGCAAAGAGAGCCCGTCTTGCTGTAGCATCCATATAGCCAGCCGATCCGATTTTTGATGCAGCTCTTCATAGGTCACTTTGCCATCCCAGCCGTGCAGAGCTACCTTGCCTGGCTGCTCTGCAGCCTTGTGCGCAACCAGTTCATGGATACAAGCTTCGACATTTGGCGGCATTGAGTAGTTCCATGACAAAATCTGACTGATGTCACCTGAAGCTGTTGTCTCGATATCTTTAAGCCTCGTTTCCCTGTCGACCTTACAAAGCTGTCTGATGACGTGTGCAAATTGACGAGCCAGGTTTTTGACCTGGAACTTGGTGATGACACTCTCATCATATCGTAGGCGAAGACTCAGAAGCTCTGCGCTGTCGGAATAGTAAATGACAAGTGGGCAACCTGGCAAATGACCCTCTTGCGAACATGTCGTCTGGGACACCGGAAAGTCTGGCACCAGGAGAAGGTCGACCTGTCTGCCTCTGGCAGTGCTCTCGTGGCTATTCGCGTCCCAATCGAGCCTGAAACCACGAAATGGAGTTCGCTCTTCTTCTAGAAGATGGATCGTTTCGACGAGATGAGCAAGTGTTTGATCCCATGCGAAATGTACGCGTACAGGTACCATTGCGCCGTCTTCGTACAGCCCGAAAGCCACATCGAGCGAATACGCGTACTGGGATGCAAGAAGCGTGCAGGCAGCTTGCATAAGTATCGGAACTTCTGTGCCTCCTGATGTGTCTACATTGAGTTCAAATGTGGTCGTGGCAGTGGTTTTCTTGCTCATAGTCGGCCACAGAATACGCCCGGGGCATGCCTCGAAATCCACGAGAGCGGCCTTCCAGAATCCCAATTTTTCGGACTCGGTGGACTCGCTCTCTAGCATCTCCTCTCTCTGGGTGTATTTGAGTGTCATCCCTCACACCTAGCGGCTTCTGTTGTTGGAGTGCTTGTATGGAGGAGCAGGTGAAGACTGGTTGTGCCGGAAGTTGTTGCCTTGGGATCAAGTCAGAAGTCCACGGATTTCTTTTGAGCGCTGTCAAAGAGCTCTTTTCTGAAGTTTGCGATCCTATCTCTTCTGGACAGACTACCTAGGTACTTAGTATGTAGGAGGTTCGTTGCGTGCTTAATTCCCGGCTATGGCAGGGTTCGGGCGGGAGATGTCAAGACACTCCCCAGATGGGCACTTAGGTGAAAGTAGGTAGGCCGGTCTGAAGGCTGGGGACAAGCAGAGCCTGAGCTCGGGTCGATTGCTGTGAATACGCCGGGAGCTGTAAGACGAATCTAGGGTTTCAACTGCTTGTAGAGCCCACTCGAGTCGAATCATGATTCGAAACCTTGAGTGGAACCAAGGATAATTGAAGGATGAACCAGTCGGAAACCCGATTTCTTCCTTCAAGCCGCCAGAGGATACGCTATGGATAAATACCCCAGTTTCACTCCACGTGGGATCATCATGTTACCATCGGCCAATCGCTTGCGCAGTTGATCGTAAGCATCCACAAAGAGAATACCATACTTGCTGCATACATTCCATTCAGAATGTGGCTTCATGAAGGCCAGTGATGACGGTTCCCGTTTGAACAATCTAAAATAAATATCACAATTTGCGTCCCACTGCCAGAAAACATTCAGCATTTGACTGGGCGCTTCAAGGTACGACGTCAGGGCTTCCCATACTACAATGAATCTCACCGGCAGCAGTCACTTCCGCATTGCCCACCAAAGTTGGGAACAACACAACAGGATTCAGGTTGGGCAGGAGATGGTGGTAACTGGGGAGGAGCTAGAAATTGCTGCCGTTTATGCTTTTGCCAGGTGAGTTCAGCTCATTGTGCTTTCCGCCTACCCTCATTGGAAGAAGATGTACATCATGTGAGATTCTTGGATTGTTGACAGACATCTTGCATGTGATGTAGAAAGAGGTGTTGTCCTAGGCTCTCGGACAATGCTGAATTGCAGGCACGCATTCATCGTAGCGTCGAGTTACTCGCTCAATACCTCTCGCAGGGTCATGAAGTCTACGGTTAGTTCCACAGCCAGATATAATTCCAGCCAGAAGGGGTTCACTCAGTCATCTGACTGTTGGCTCGTGGAGTTGCGCCGCTGAAAGCGAGTCACCTGCAGGCGTCACTACTGGATTTGGCGGCAGTGCCGATTCACGGACCCGGGACACAAAACATTTGCAGATGTCTCTCCTCCAGCTCACTCAAAGCGGAATCCTTGTTCCTTTGGCTGATGAAGATGCCGTCGAGGCAACCTGCATGCCTCGCTCATGGACCAAAGCAACCATGCTAGTCCGCTGCAATTCTACAGCCAGAGGCCATTCCGCAGTGACGCTCCACGTTCTTGAGGGCATTCTCGAGCTCCTCCGCTTGGAAATAACGCCAGTGGTCCCCCTCCGGGGCTCTGTGTCAGCCTCGGGTGACCTAATGCCCCTTGCCTACATTGCGGGAGTGCTCGAGGGGAACTCGGACGTGCGAGCCCGCCGCGCCGATGGCTCTGTCACCACCGCCGACAAGATCCTGGCCGAACATGGAATCGAGCCAATAACGTTCGGCCCCAAGGAGGCCCTGGGCCTGGTAAATGGTACGGCCGCATCTACCGCGCTGGCGAGCCTGGCGATGTATGAAGCGCACCAGCTGGCAGTGCTCTCGCAGGCAGTTACAGCAATGACTGTGGAGGCGCTGCAAGGTAACTCGGAAAGCTTTCACCCGTTTATCCACCAGGTCAGGCCACACGCTGGTCAAGTAGAGACGGGCCGTAACATCCTCGCATTTCTGCAAGGATCGTCTCTGGCTCAGGGAATCAAGGGTGGGAAATCCCACCGGCACTCAGGCCTTGAACAGGATCGCTATCCACTTCGAAGTTCACCCCAGTGGATTGGGCCCCAGCTGGAAGACTTGTGCTCTGCTCACCACCAAATCACTATAGAGCTAAACTCATCTGCGGACAATCCCCTGATCGACGTGGACACGGAGGATGTGTTATACGGAGCCAATTTCCAGGCGGCTTCTGTTACATCCGCCATGGAGAAGACCCGTCTGGCCCTACAAATGCTGGGTAAACTCTGCTTTGCCCAGGGGAACGAGATGATGGACCCGGCATTAAGCAACGGCCTCCCGACGAATCTGGCTGCCGACGATCCCAGCGTCTCATTTACCATGAAGGGTGTGGATATCAACATGGCCGCATACATGTCGGAGCTTGCTTATGTGTCCAACCCTGTAAGCACGCACGTTCAGAACGCCGAGATGCAGAACCAGTCCATCAACTCGCTGGCTTTCATCTCTGCCAGGATGTCCATGAAGGCAATTGAGCTGCTTTCCATGATGCTCACCAGCTGTATCTACGTTGGGTGCCAGGCGCTGGATCTCCGTGCTCTGCAGTGCAATTTCTTCACGGCTGCGGAATCTGTCATCAAGAAAACGACGTCAGAGGCGCGTTTCTCTCGCTTCCTGACCGAGACTGAGAGCATCGCACTGAATACCACCTTGGCCGGCCGCGTCGCCAAGACCTGGCAGGATGGTGCTCGCATCGACATCCAGGACCGCTTCGAGAACATCGCACAAGCCGCTGTGTGTACTTTGCTCTACATCTTGGAAGGGCATTCATCCCGGGCCGAGGTGTTCAGGCGCATAGAAGATGTGGACTGTTGGCGGGATCTGCTGAAGACGAGGCTCAGCGAGACATACGAGGAGAACTTCAAGCAGTTCTGCGTGCACCAAAATACCCCAGACTACCTCGGGGTCAGCTCAAGGGCTTTGTACAATCTCGTGCGCTGCGATCTCGGCGTCCCCTTTCACGAAGGAGCCGTCGAGCATCCTACCCATGAGAAGGAGCCCCAAAGGTTAGACCGTGCTCGGAAAAGCATAGGAGGATGGATCTCTGTCGTCCACAAGGCGGTCATAGACGGCCAAGCGAACCGGGCCATTTATGGCTTACTTGGTGATGCTCTTACGAACGGACTGAATGCAAATGGGCAAAAATCGAACGGCGGAGTCCTTGTTGCATAAGCGGGGATGGTGGACTTCCAAGGCTGCAGGAAGGCTCCCTGCGAAGCTTTAACTGATAATGAACCATGTAAAAGGGGTCGCTTGTTTATTTTCGTTTTCGTCCTGTTCCATTGGAATGATCCACAACTAGACGTCAAATATCACGCAAGGCCCATACTTCCAAAGCTCGGTGCCAGTGTGAAGTACCCCGTAGAAGCTACGTAGTCCATTGGGACTAATTTCATAATCCAAAATACATTCTTTGATCTGAAAATCAGATTCTATGTCGTTTATGATGTCCCCACCGGGCGTTGATATGCATCAACACTTGAGCCTTCCAAAGGTTGCTGATCAGATGAGCGCGATAGGCTGCGGTTGCTACTAGTAGGTACGTTTCTAATGCTGACTCCGCAGAAGCAAGATTTGCAATCCTCTTAGGGCACACGACATTCTCTTGTCTATTGCTCAACGGTGTAGAATGTATTGCATTGAAACAGCATTTACATTCATAGCAAATGCCAAAAGAACTGGAGCTCGGACTGTCCTGTTCAACTTGTGTAGAGGGCAGCCTCTCGTCTGCAATCTTGAATGCATGCATGGCCTAGCACTTCCAGAATATGCTAAGATAAGCTACCTAGGTACTTAGGTACTCAGAAGCGGGAAGGGGGCATGTATTAGTTCGCAACAGAGCTAATGCACAGAAATAGCATACTGGTGGTCAGCAATGGAGCGCCGACGGAAAGTTGAAGGAAAGGCGAAGGAAAGACTAAGCAAGGATAGCAGCACTTAAGGTGAAGGAAATTTGCCAACCCCAGGCCCCAACAGAAACCATCGACGCGTTCCAAGATGCGGGTCAGTAAGGCAACATCTTTTACCATGTCAGTATCTGCAATGCGAGCAAAGCAGAAGATTCAGGCTCATAAGGCTTTCCCATCTCTTCCGCCGTCAGCGCTGGCATTGTCTCTTACCCAGTCGTCTTCCTACCCAGCCTGTTTTTGCGCACAAAATGTCGCGTTATGAGCCCAACCCAGCCCAAATTCAATTTGCCCCGTCATTTAAGCACCCCTATCCAACCCCATTGGTCTTGATTCATGATGGCGGTGGTAACACATTCGGCTACTTCAGCCTGCAGCCACTTCACCGAGACGTCTATGCTATTCACAACCCCCATTTCTCAACTGGGGAGCCGTGGCCGGGTGGCATAGACCAGATGGCTCGACATTACATTCAGCTATTAGAGGCAGAAGGCATCAGTGGTTCAGCCATTCTCGGAGGTCTGCATCAGTTTATCCCCTTTGTCCAGCCTGTCCGTCCCTGTGCTCACTCCATATGGTCACGCCTCTCCCCGCCCACACTTTCTGGCCAAGAATCACTGGTAATACCAGAAAAATCAATGAACTAACGTCGAACTCATCCAATGGCTTGTAGGGTGGTCTTTAGGTGGTCTCTTGTCAATAGCAATTGCGCGAATTCTAGCCGAGGATGACTCGTCTGGTATCAGTATTGATGGCCTCCTCCTGATCGACACCCCATTCCACATTCCCTGGTCCCAGTATCCTTTTGAGCCCACCGAACCGGATAGACCCGGCCTACCGGATGCGGTCGTTAGGTCCCTAGACTACTGTGCGGTATTACTCGATCAATGGCACCTCCCTTCGTGGGATCTGGCGTCCCGACGGGACGACCATATCGATCGTGATATACCTGACCACGTATGCTATGCCCGAGGACAAAAAGTTATAATTCCGGCCGGTCATGTTTACTACATGTCTGCTGATGGGCACCGGACCGAAACTGTCTCAACGGGTGGGCTTCACCACTCTTCGGAACGGGTTCGACCGCAAGATGGCGTGGTGACTGATGCTGGCACACATGAACTGACAAAGCACTTTGGCCCTTTAGCACCCGGAGGTTCATCTTCTGTGGCCCGGGGAGAATCACTTTCTCCGCCACCGGCAGTGCTGCTACGCTGCACTCAGAAGGCACCCTCTGTTACGTCCCAGACATGTGGCCGGAGAGTGCGTATGGATATCTTCCGAGATGAACTACTTCTTGGATGGAACCGGAATCAATCAGGCTTCATAAAGGCAGTATTGGATCTGGATGCTCACCACTATAGTATCTTCGAGCTTGCTCAGGTGAGGACCAGCCAGTCTCACTACCAGCGTTGTCCCCAATGATTACGGATCACTGACGGCTACTGATGACCTAGATCGGAAACGTGACGGCGAAATTGAATGATGCATTGGAAATACTGGAGTCATTCGATAATTAATTTGATTTACCGCTCAAGTACGGAGCTTCTTTGTGTGTTCTGTGATGGGGCGGCACAACATCGAGGAGTAACTAGATAATCTTGATGGATCATATTCGTGAAATTTAAAGCTGGGCAACTAGAATCACCATATCCTGCACCACCCCACTATCTAACAACTTCCGCAGGTAGCATTTTGTACTAAGGATGTAGTCCCTCATCCCTTTGGAACACTCATTGCCCCGGGTGTCTTCCCGGATTAGAAGAGTAAGTCGAACAATGCAACCAGATGAACATACTGCACTGGCAGCCTCTTGAGAAGATCGCCCCAGAAGATATTTAGGAATTTCGAAGTATACACCCTCGTAGCAGTTATATCATTCCAAAGGCAAAGACTCCTGTGGTATGCATTGAGCAGCACTGAGGATCCATTGCTATCTACGTGAGGACTAGTTAGAAAGTCCCAAATTCTGAACATCTTGTTCTGCTTAGACTGATTGCTTCCGTATTGGCCTTGGGCCGAGCTCATGTAAAGAGACTTCTTACCTAGGTATCGTGTTACCTGGGCTTTCTCACACGACGGAGCACCGTCACCTGCCGTTGATTGCATCCTTTTCCCCACTTTCCTTCGTTTTTCCCCTCATCCTTCGGCCAAGTTTACTGAATTTCCTCAGCCATCAAGAGCCACAATCCTATGCCTGACTGGCTACAATTCACAGCAGTAGATACCATTCTCCTGCGCTAGTTTCCTTGCAGAGTCGCGGCTCGCCGAAGACGTACAGCGAGGCGAGCCAGCCCAGCGCCCAGGAGGAGCTCCGCTCCGCTACTTGTGAGGGTCCTTTTGAAGAAGCTTAAACATCCAGAGAATGGTACTTCGTCAACATACAATCTCTTCAGATCTAGAGTCACTCAATCGATACCTGATGCTCAACCCCTGCGTGTTGCTCTTTGCTGATCCCAATCTGCGGAGAGCAAAATCTGCTGCTTGTGGCGTGCGGCAAAGTTCCGCTTTATAGCTGATTTTGTCCAGACAAACCGTGGCTCATTGCCGTACAGCACTTATATCCGCCCAAAATGGTGTTCAAGTCTCCCAAATGGGTGCCGGAGATACCTTTCGCTCTTCCGCGCTCGACTCCGGTGGGAGAGTTCGTCTTGTCGGGCAACCGGACCTTACCAGCGGAAGTTGACGTCAAACCTCCCTTCATTTGTGCTCTATCCGGGCGGGCATACTACAGCGCGCAAGAAGTTCAGTACAAGGTTGAATGTCTTGCTCGAAGCCTTTGCACCGAGTTACACCGGTCACCCAATGTCTCCTCCCCGTGGGACAAGGTCATTGGCGTGTTCAGCGTCAACACTGTGAGCCAGTCATTCAGTCGATTTCCTTACCCCGGATTTGGGACCACAAATTTTGACCTGGAATCGATAAACAGATCGATTTTATACCATTGTGCTGGGCGATCCATCGAATTGGGGGCATCTGCCTTTTGCTTCATCCTACCAGCACGCCTGCTGAGCTCGTTGCCCATCTGAACCGTGTGCAATGCCGTGCCGTATTTACATGCGATCCATTGATGAAGACTTTGACGCAAGCACTTGGCCGGCTTCAATATACTGTGAGCAATATCTACCAGCTGGATGTGCCCGAACAGCTGCTCCCTGAGGGAAGTTGCCCAAGCGCGGTCAAGTCGTTTGCGGATCTGGTGCATCAAGGGTCTGTCTTGGAACCAATCGAGGAGCTTGAATGGCATGATGGGCAGGGAGCAGAGCAGGTAGCATACTTATGCTCGACCAGTGGAACTTCAGGCGTCCAAGTAAGTAAAGGAAAAGGGAACATCCCTTCTGTCTGTGTCTACTCGTATCCCCACAGGTGTTGACATTTGCGATCCCGAAACCGAAAGAAATTGGCCCAAATCACACACCTTAACCTCATTGCCAACGTCTCCCAGTCGACCACCTTCGAAGGCGCAAACAAGAAAGGCCGGACTGAGGTCGGACTCGGTATCTTGCCGCTCAGCCATAGCTATGGGCTTGTGATCTCACATCTGATGGTTTGGCGCGGTGACTGCATGGTGATCCACCCAGCCTTTGATATGCAGCGTATGTTGGAGTCCATCTCCAAGTACCAAATCGAACGATTGTATTTAGTAGGTCATGTTCCAGTGCCCTGCCACAACTAAATTGTGCTCTCAATATTTATGTCTTGCTTGGTTCGAGTGCTGACCCGCACGGTGGCTTGTCCTCAGGTCCCTCCAATCATAACCTCGCTTGCTATCAACACGTTTCTTTTCAAGCTGTACGATGTGTCGTCGGTGAATTCCATCGTTACAGGAGCGGGTCCATTGGGCCGAGAACTAGCCGACAGGATTCATTCAGTACAGCCAGGCTGGCAGATCCTCGCGGGCTATGGTGAGAGAATACATCCCCAGACAAGAAGACATGACCCGTACTCACTCTTATGGGTGCCGTTCTAGGTCTCACCGAGAGTGGCTGCATAGCAACTTATACCAGTGCCACCGACGTTGTGCATGGGTCAGCTGGATCCTTGCTACCGCTCTTCCAGGCTCGTCTGGTGGATGTAGAGACCGGAAAAGAGGTGGAGACTCACAACACTCCGGGAGAAGTGTATCTGAAGTCGCCAAGCATCGTCAAGGGATATCTCAATGATGAAGAGTCCACTAAAGCGACTTTCTTGGACGACGGTTGGCTCCGCACTGGAGATATCGGTGTGATCCGGCCGAGTCCGCTCGGTACTGAACATTTGTTTATTGTGGATAGGCTAAAAGAGATGATCAAAGTCAAGGCAAGTGAGCCCACAGTCTCGCCTCGACCGCTCTATCGTCCACAATTTAACACCAAATTTGCACGTATGCAGGGTGAGCAGGTAGCCCCTGCCGAGATCGAACAGCACTTGCTCCTCCAGCCGGCTGTGGCTGACGCAGCCGTAATCGGGGTCGAGGACGAGACAGCCGGCGAGAGAGCAAAGGCCTATCTTGTACGTTCACGTACAAGCATGACCGATCTGAGCGATGAGCAGGTCAAGCAGTTGATCAACAAGAGCGTCGAGGCTCATTTCAGCGAGACGCATTGGCTGCAGTCCCGCATTGAGATCCTGAATGAGATCCCCCGCAACCAGGCCGGGAAGATTCAAAAGAAGGTATTGAGGACTATGCATGCCGAGTCGGTGTCGGAGCGCGGACCATGATGGCAGTCTACTCTTGATTTGCCAAAGGATGCTTTGATTACAATTACGTAGAAACTGTTTGTGCACAATGGACAGATCGTATCTGCAGAAACTACTGCTACTTCCATAACTACACAGCAGCAAGTCGACCAGGATTCCGCCTTTCCTTGTTGTCTCATCTTTGGGGTGAATAGGTACTGAGTGGCACAATCAAAATAAATCCTGGCCTTGGCCATTTTTAAGATGAGGTCGTCGGCATTGTATTCATTATCAAACGCTGGGTCCTTGAGCGTTTCGCCGTTTACGACTGTGTGAAGGGACTCTCGCATGTTAATCTTATTTCTTCTTCTTTTTTTTTAAAAAAAAAAGTGAGATTGGTGCCCGGGTTAAGAACAAACCTAACTGAGATGAGGTCTCAGGCTCGGACAAACTCAATAGTTTGCCAGGAGGAATTCTAAGCGCTCATGACTGTCCATAGCCCGCAGCTGCTTGTTCCACTCGCGGGTGACGGCAATGAAACCGGCCGTTAGGGACGGACCGACGACCCCACACAAGCCTGAATCCTGTTCCAACGCTTGCAGGCTCTCATCGACCCCGGCAGGGATGCGTTGGTGGATCCCCAGGGTCTCACGATCCCGATCCGAGAGCAGGGTAGGATCGTGCTGGCAGTCGCCGCCGCTAAGGGGTATTCCCTTGTTAAGGCCGTCCAAGCCTGCAGCTAGCAGCGCCACCAGGGCGACATAAGGATTGGCGGTGCTGCACAAGGCTTTGACCTCGAAACGAGTGTTGGTGATCCTCCGCAGCGGCGCCTCGCGGTTCTGCCACCCCCAGCAGACATACTCACCGCCGCTCCAGATGCCCGGGCGGACCCGCTCGTGACTGACGTCGAGGGGCAGGGTGAAGGCGGTGATTGCCCGGAGGTGACGCAGGATGCCGCCGAAAAAATGCTCATGCAGCGGCGCCGCGCCGGTGGACTCCGGCGTGACGGACAGGTGTACATGCGCCCCTGTGCCTGCCACCGAGGCAAAGGGACGGGGATGCAAGGTGGCGCGGCGACCATGCTCCCGCGCCTCCCTGGCTATGACCTCTCGAGCGCGCACCAGCATGTCGACTGCTGCGACCGGAGACGCTGGGGGCAGCACGAACTCCCACTGGTTGGGCGCCGATTCGGCGTGGAACTGGGTAACCGGAACGTCTGCGCTCTGCAGGGCACAGACAATCGCCTCAACCATGGGAAGGGCTTCCTGGTCCGAGCCGGTCATGGTGCTCCATCCGTGACGACCCGCCGATACCTCGGGGTACATCAGGCCCTCTTCCGGCAGGAGAAAGACGACCTCGATCTCGAATCCCACGAGGACGTCCAGCTGGTGGTCGAGTTGGATGCTGCTGGCCAAGCGGCCTAGCGTGCTGCGGGCACACTCGGCGACGGCCACGCCTTGCGAATCCACCCAAGATGACATAATCTCCACGCGCCCGGCCGACTGCTGCTTCGTATCCGAGTAAGCCGAAGCCCAGTCAGGGTCCAGGTAGAGGGCCCCACAGGGCGATCCTCTGGGTGCGACGTGATCCTCTCGGGTGACAAAGACAGCCGATCCCGAGATGCTAGGGCGGTCACCCCGGTCCAGCATGGCTGAGAATTGGGCGACTGGGAACATGCGGGCCAGGTAAGCCCCGTTGTATGGCATGAACCTGATCCACACATATTCTGGGTCGAATCGCTCCCGCACGGAAGCCCACGTGCTCGCCCTGGCCTCTCCTGCGATCTTGTTGGTCAGACCTCGGGGTTTCTCCATAGCGGTGCGGGTTATAACAGGGGTCACACGGGCAGGAAGACTGAGATGGCCTGGGCATCAACGAAGCTTCAAGTGGCCGGAGGTACCAGTTCGCCTCCATATACTACCAGCTGCACAGGGCACATGAGCTCGAGCGATGCAACTTGGATCGGATCATGAGCCGAAGCGAGGTGTGTAGGAAGGATCCTTGGTTCTAGAAGGAACAGGCGAAGGAAAAGATCAAGTGTGGCGCCCTTCTTGCGCCCGGAAATGAGCCGAACCTGGATTTGTGACAAGCAGTCAACAGCAGGCTGTAGATATGCCCGGTGCGCAGCTCGCCTAAAATTACCCAAGGACTCCGCCAAAAGTTACAGGAATTTGTTATCTGAAAAAGGTTCAATTATACATTTCTAAGGATATTTCACTTATGTAAAAGTATATAAATTTTAAAAATATTTATTAAAATATATTTAAAATATTTTTATAATATTTTATAATTCTAATTTTATTTTTTTTAAATATATTAAAATAATATTTAAAATTTATTAATATAAATTCTATTATAAATGCTTGTAAACTATAGTCTTTACTTAACTAAGCGTAATTAGTATAAAGTGTATGTAAACGAGTTCTTAGCAAATTTCAAGGGAGCTACCAGCCCAGATATTGCTTACTCATCGTAGGCTTAGGACCTCTCCTGGTCATTTATCGCGTCAACGCAGCCACCACATAAGTGCAGTAATTCACGTCGAATACTAGATGTTTCTGTGGTTGGCACACTGTGTTGTCCAAGATCGGCGTTTCACACACCAGCGTCTCGAAGTCCCGCACAGCTGTCTCCGAACAGCCAACTTTTCCTGTTTTTAGTCTATCGTGATTAGATCACATAGCAATGGTAATGATTATGTCCATACAAATATAGAGTCAACAAATATTCGGGGAGACTGAGATGTTTTGGTCGGAAACAGCTATGCTGAAGGGCGGTCGTGGGTCGAGCAATCCGCGGGTACTTGAGTACAAGCGAAGGGCCTGGAATCGCTGCAAGAAGTCATTGTCATCTATCATAAGAGAACTCATCCACGTGTATCTGAAATACTGAGTACTTGATAACCCCTGTTTTCCATATTTATGAGGTAACTGTGATTGGAAACATGGCCGATCGATCAACCCAGCACCCGACTAAGAAGTGATGGCCGTCTTCTCCGTGCGCAATGGAATCGTATTTGAACGGCCCGGTAAGTATGTGCAGCCCTCGTAAGCCATGATGTCTCATCAGGAGCTCAATCCCCGTAAATGATGGCTTTTTATGACGATCGGAGAGGCGTTGCAAATTATGATTGGGCTCCCAGCTGCGATACTCGGAGCCTTACGTACAGTGGCTGAACAAGATTTCGCCACACCGCCGCCCCTCGGCCTCTCCACACCCGCGTTCACGCATATATGAGGAGACCGGCACTTTCAAGGGGATAGAAATACCGGTTGACTAAGTATCATAGGAGCGTCGAGGCTGGTATTAAGAACAAGAGGAGGTCAATGGCAGAGGCGGGCCGAGATTGAGGGGTTGGGCTGCATGTAAGATCCGGCGACGTTAGGTTCCATTTTCGTATGATGGCGTCTTGCCACCGACCAGAAAGGTGCAGCTGCAGGACAACAACACATTCTGGTCATGGTGACGGGGCTTCGAGTCCCAAGATGGGGGGGGGGACAGCAGGAGTCAGGTACCTGCTATACTCCAAAATAATGCCGGATTTGAACCATGAATACATACATGCTACTACTTAAGCTGCGTCATTGTACATTTTCCGAAGTCCTGGTGCTAGGCGAGTGCGCGCAGAACTAAATCAGAGCACAGCATTGCATTCAGCGCGGTATGGACTACACAGTGAACTCTTTCCCTCATCCTGATGAAAACTTTCAGCTCGGTCTGGACCCTGGTGAGGTCTGGCATGATGAGAGCCTCGCTTCGTTACAGCCAAGCGGTCTATCACTAGAGATGCCGATCCGTTGCTTCGAACACGGATGTGCAGGCCGCACCTTTTCGTCCAAAGGCAACTACCAGAGGCACTTGAATGAGCAGAACGGCGCCTCTGCAAAGTTCTTCTGTCCTAATTGTGGACGCGCGTTCTCCCGATCGACAGCCCGGAACACACATTATCTGGAAGGGAGGTGCTCCAACAATGCTCGCCATTCTGTCCCCTTGCATCAAGCCCCCTTCACGTTCCCAGGGAGGAGCCTCCCGGAGTCGCCTGCTGTGAGGCTCGGCGCAAATGTCCCACCGCCGACAGTCGACCGCCTGCACAGGACCTCGCTCAACATTTCCGGGGAGCTGCATTCAGTGGGAGTCGCCGACGTAGGCCTCGGCACGAATGACCATGCGAGCTCGCATCTCGCCGGCCTAGACGTGGACCCGCAACTCTCCACCACCGTGAACACCGCCATTTCCCCCAACTTTGCCGGGGAGTCCGGGTCAGTTTGGCACCAGGGAAACACTGCAGAGTTTGCTCCTGCGGCCAACAATCGTCAAAATCCTTCTGCTCGCAACCACGGCATGGAACAAGGCGATGATATACTGGGATCTGAAGACATGTCGTCAGCCACGATGGACTTTTTCGACGACGACAGCCCATCGACCGCAACCAGCAGCCAACTGTCCCCAACCAGCACCTCCGTATCGGAACCTCCGGAGCTGTCACCACCAGGCCAATTTGATATGAGCCCTGCCTTCTGGCCAAGCAACGGCGGCGCCGCAGAGCAAAGCATGTCGCGACAGCGGCCTCCAAGCAATGTCGTGATCCGATGCTACGATCATGGCTGTGGTGGCCGTTCCTTCTTCACCATGAGTGACTACAGGCGCCACCTCACTGAACGTAAACGGGTGTCATCAATGTGTCTCTGCGAGAACTGTGGGAGATCATTCTCGCGGTCAACGGTGAGGAATGTGCACGGGCACAGGAGACATTGAGGTGCGGCAGGTACATTTTTTTTGAAGGTTCAACACCACGCGTGAATGAAACCAGAGAAGCCGCCAGAATCATTCATCTGTGGGCCAGGGTTCTGTCCCCATGCGAGGGTGAAATTGGTCAATTGATATGCCTCAGGCAAAAGAGTATCCTCTTGGTGTGGTACAAAGAGATGGAATGGGCTAACTAAGCCCGCACTGCAGCGAAACGGAATGATGAATATCGAATTCTGGTTTTTTTGTTGGATGGGAGAGGCTGTGTTCTTTCTAGTATTCAAGAAACAACCATTCATGGAGATCCTGCCGCGGAACGGGGTGAGATCCTCGTCATGTTCAGTTTCCACCTTGAATCCAGTCAAAGTAGTTGATGAATCTCGTTGCAGGGAGTTCCATTTTGAGTCCGAGCGTTCAGAACCAGCCGTAGATAGCTAGGCATAATAGTATGAGGGCCTTTCATTGATTGCCCGGTGTTGCGGCCTGCAGCATCCCGTCGCCATCCCTGCTAAATATGCTTGTGAGCTTGTAAGACATCTTACCTAATGACTTGTGTAACAAGTGACGTGCCGCTTACCAGACATCTCACCGAGTTAATGAGTATTCAAACGAGCGCTAATGAAAGGTTTATCGATCTTGAAGGTGTACAGCAGCGTCTCGGCCTACTCCTCGCCCGCACATACACTATATCGCCTAAGCACCTTGAAGACCAAGACTCGTATCGAAAGTTGTACCCAAAGAAGAGCGCCGCCATGGAACCCGAGCAAGGCTCCAAAGAGGCACAAGGGACCCCGAGCCAAAGCAGCTCGGGGGCGGCCATGATCAGCACGGGGCCAACACCTTCGGGTCAGAAGGTGACGGCCGACTACAAATTCTGGAGCACGCAACCTGTTCCGAGCCTTGAGGAGCAAGCACCGGATTCCGACGGCCCAATCTCGCTCGTGGATTCTGCTTCCATCGAGCCGAACCCTCCCCCCATGTACCCGGGATTCGAATGGTCTGATGTCGATATCACGGACGAGACCCAACTCGGGGAGCTCCAGAACCTTTTGTCGAACCACTACGTCGAGGATGGCGACGCCATGTTCCGCCTCAACTACCCGGCAGTGTTTCTTGACTGGGCCCTGAAGTCCCCAGGGTGGCACGGGGACTGGCACATTGGCGTGCGCGCCTCCGAGTCGCGCAGGTTGGTGGCCTTTATTTCTAGCAGTCCAGCGACGGCCCGGGTCCGCGCCACGACGGTGAGGTGCGTCGAAGTGAACTTTATCTGCGTGCACAAGAAGCTACGTGGAAAGCGCCTGGCGCCCGTCCTCATCCGCGAGGCCACCCGGCGGGCGTACCTTGCCGGCATCTACCACGGCCTCTACACTGCCGGCGTACTGCTGCCTACGCCCGTGTCCGTGTGCCGATACTACCACCGCAGCCTCAACTGGACCAAATTGTACGACGTGGGTTTTGCGGGGTTACCGCTCGGCTCTGCGCCTACACAGCAGCTGGAGAGATACAGGCTACCGGCCGGAACATCCACTGCGGGCCTACGGCCCATGACGACAGGCGACGCAGGCCAGGTTCATGGGCTTCTCAACCGGTACCTCGATCTCATGGATATGGCCCCCGTCCTCACAGTCCAGGAGCTGGAACATCGGCTTCTCCACCATCCGATCACCGAGGACGAGCGTGTGATGTGGGCTTACGTGGTTGAGAATGAGTCTGGAAAAATCACAGACTTTTTCAGTTTCCACCGCCTGGACACCACTGTTCTGGGAAATCATACAGATCATGAAGCCATCAAGATAGCATACCTGTACTATTACGCGACAGAGACTGCTTGGAAACACGATCAGTCTATGCTGAAGGCCAGATTAAACAGCCTCATCCGTGATGGCTTGATCCTCGCGAGGAATGTCAGTTTGATTTGTCCAGGCTTGTCATCCGGTGTTTCTCTTACTGATAACATAGGTATGGCAGGCCCATTTCGACGTTTTCAATGCTCTAACCTCGTTCCACAATCCCTTGTTTCTGGAGGACCAGGAGTTTGTTCCTGGAGACGGGAAGCTTCACTACTAGTAAGTCAATACCCGCTTGCCGTTTCGCATAGCCTGCTCTGCATTTGCCACTTATACTTCACCATTTCGGCATGAGACTCTAAAACCTAGTATCACAGTCTCTTCAATTATCGAGCAGCTCCAGTCGCTGGGGGCCTTGATGAGAACTTCCACGCGTCCGTGGACCATATGGGAGAGCTTGGCATTGTAATGGTGTAGAAAATCAACTGGCTTTAGCTTGCAGACCACCCTTTCTAGAATATAACCGTATGACGCTTCTCAAAGTTCGGTAAGAGACGAAATCTTGGTGTTTTACTGGTTAACACGGAGCTTTCAAGGAATGACGCGTGGTTTAGTCGATAAGTAGTTAAGACCCCAGTAAATGGTGGCCGTCATCATCTCTTCAATCACGTCGATATTCCTACAGCACGTAACGATATAAATACAGACAGGGACACGGAAAACACACTTGCGGCAATGGGACTCGCATGTTTTAACGTGGTAAGTGCAATATTGAATTGTCTAAAGCCTTAACCTCTTCATGTCGGCTTCTCCACGCGAAAATCGTGATAACAAGCCATCCAGTCGAGCTACCGTGTGCCTAGAGCTGGCCCCTCTCTACGTCTCGCCCTGGCCAGGTCCAATCGAAGTATCAATTCCAATGCAAGCTCGACGCAGAACTCCCGACAGATCTTTGACCTAGGAGTTTTATAAGTAAGTCTGATCCATGGTACGAATGCAAGAACTATCTCACGTTGGGGTGATTGAACATGCTGAAATGATTCCCTTTTACATCAAAAGACTGGTGGACAAACTGGGAGCACGCCTGACTCCAGCCATGCATGCTGTCCGTTGCTTCGCTCCCAGATGCATCAAGAAGCCCGTAGCCACTTTCCACGACCGGAGCTGATTGCGCTGCTCGTATCAGGACTGTCCGTGGCGGCTTGAAGTCGGCCCATCCTTGCATCTTCCAGGCTCCGATCTGGAGTTTGGCCTGCTGGAATGCCTCCCAAATCCTTACGCGTATCTCGGGTTTCGTGAGATAAAACAATTCCAGCTCGTCGGCAAAAGAAGGGGCGCTGAAATCGGGGAAAGCACTTGGATGATACGTATCTATCAAGACAACTCCAGCCAAACGCAAGTTTGGGTCGTCGGCGAGGATCCTAGACAATTCGAGCGCAACCAGCCCCCCTAGTGACCACCCTGTAAAGAATTAGAAACCCCATCGACGAAGGAATGACACCACCGGAATGGCCCCTGGTAAGGCTAGGGAGCTCCGCGAGCTAAGACGTACCTCCGACGATCACATCCCCCGCGGCTACCGTGGAGCGTATTGCTTCAGCATAGACTCGAGCCATTTCGGGTATACCGCCGTCCCACTTCGACCCGCAATCAAACTTTGGATTGGGAATCCCGTAGACATTGCGCCCAAGGTCTCCAAGAAAGTAGTAGCTAAATATGGTGCCACCTCCATCGTGAATCAAAAATAAAGGGGTGCCTTGGGCTCGCTTTGGTTTCTGGACAACTAAGACTTCTGCTTTCGGGCTTGACATGTTGCGTTCTCAGGGTAAGAGATCCCAATATGCCCGAATAGAAAAGGGTCACCGGCGGCACTTTGACAAAAGAAAATGTTCCCAGCTCCTGCTTGACGGTGAATGATCAACATGGACTCCTGCTGGGAGATAACGACCATTCAAGCTTCACATCTGTGGGCCACGCAACCCCCCCCTGGGATCTGCACCCAGGTCATTCCACTCAATTCCAATCCGTAAAAATCATTCATTACAGTGTGTGGAGTATGCATCATCCACGGTGTGGTACCATAGGGCCAGTTCCGCTTCCTAATCCTCCCAATAATCCTTGGCTATCCTCCCAGCTTTCCTCTTTTCCTTCGTGGCCTTCCTTCCAATCACCTCATATGTTTTAAATTTTGCCTTTTGAGTACACCATTAGTCTCTTCCTGCATATTTTAAAAGAATGATTGGCTTATCAAAGCCATACCGTATGTTGTGTAATCTATTATGTGATTCATCAGTGAGGGGGGACACCGAGGCTCCCTAGGTGATGCATATGCTAGTTGGTTTTCGACAATCCAGGTTTTCAGCCCCAGAGGAGGATGTGCGTGTCATTCCGATGCTCTGTGACTGTGCTGAATCCCACAGTGTGAAGCGATGCCTAGAATTCGTACAGTTGGAGGCCTGACGCGACAGGGTTCATGTATTTTGGCACGCACTTAACTTAGGAACCCGTTTGCGCTGCGGCCAAGGAGGATGACAATAGGGTAACGTAGAACGGGACAATGACCACTGATATCCGACTGGACCAAAGTCGATTGATATGCTTATTATAAGTAATTCCTGAAAGCCTGCTGTTCAGATTGGTATAGAATAGAGCCATAGCATGCAATCAGTGTGTAAGAGCGGCAAAATATCATGCAATCAGGAGCTTTCATTGACGCCTTGTCTAAGTCACTGGCAACGCGCCGTGAACAAGGTCGGTTCATCGAAATACCTGACCCTATAGCACAGTCTCGAGCCGTTGACTTCGGATCAAACGACATCCTCTCGATCTCTTCGGACCTCCTGCGAGAGGGTGTCCTTCGCGAGCTGCAAGACAATGCAGGTTTCTCAGTTGGGAGCAAAGGGAGTCGCATTCTCGACGGGACTAGTCAATACTTGCTGGACCTCGAGCGCCGTACTGCGCGATTCCACGGCGCTAAAGACAGCTTGTTCTTCAACTCAGGCTACGAAGCCAATGTTGCGATATGGACCACACTCCCGCAGAAAGGCGATGTAATCGTCTACGACGAACTTATCCATGCAAGCACACACGATGGCATGAAGCATACCCGTGCCCAGGACAAGATCCCGTTCCGCCACAACAGCGCAGACTCCTTTCGGGCAGTCATACAGTCTATAAAAGACAAACGCCCCGAGATCTCACAAGGAATTCGCAGCCTTTTCGTGGCGCTGGAATCCATCTACAGTATGGACGGCGACATGTGCGACGTTCACCCGTTGCGAAGTGTTGTTAATGAGTTGCTACCAGACGGGAATCCCGTCCTTGTTATTGACGAAGCGCACTCGAACGGCATCATGGGGCCTAAGGGCGCAGGTTTTGTAGCCCACCACAGGTTGCAAGATGCATTCGCCATCCGATTGCATACGTTTGGCAAAGCCATGAGCTCCACCGGCTGTAGGGATAATTCGAATATAGCGTTGAGTTGCAAAGGCAGAGAAAGAAATAGCTGACGATATGAGTAGCTGTCATTCTATGTGACCCTGTGGTTAAACACGCTCTCTTCAACTATGCACGAAACTTCATATATACAACAGGGCCTACATTCTTGGTTCTGGCCGCAGTAAAAGCTGCCTATGATGTTATCGAAAGCACCGAGGCCGATGCGGTAAGTGATCCCCGTCTATACCCTCGAATCACGGCACAAAATTCATGGTCGGCGCGAAGCAATCGCAGAAAGGCCTTAATCACCATCTGACACCAGACTATTCCCATCCAGCGCCGAAAGCACCTGCAGCGCATGATTCTGTACTTCTACGAATGCCTCGAGAAGCACCCCGGTTGGAAGGCATTGCAGCGTACGGGCGACTTTCGTATCCTCGAAGGGGACCGGCGCTCAACTGAAGTCAAAGCTCCGATTGTACCCCTGATCACAAAGCCGGGTGACGCCCGTCACCTGGCCTCGCGCCTTCTGAAAGCCGGCTTCTTGGCACATCCCGTCCAGTACCCAATCGTCCCACTTGATTCGGAGAGGGTCCGGGTCGTGATCCACGCTGCGAACACGCCTCAGCAGATTGAGGAGTTTATAGAGATTGTGATGAGCTGGGCTGCGCAGAAGTATCTTCCTTGTTCTCGGTTGTGAGCATAGGCGCTGAGCGGTTGGCACACAAAATAGGCACTGGGCAGTGAGAAAGCTGGACGGAGGAGGGCAACAGAGCAATGTCACCAATTGGCGACCGAATGCCTGTGTATGTGAATTTTGGGTCGTTACTGAATGCATTGATAGGAAGAGCATTTCGTGGACTAACATGCAAGATGCAGTGCCCAGCGATATGAGCAAGGTTATTCGGGGCAAATTCAAATCTCCCCAAGGTTGTTGAGAATCGAGCCATATTGAAATTGAACATGATCATTCCTTATCGAAGATTAATAATGCCCTATGTTGATCAAGTGGAGTCCAAATCTTGGAGAATGCCAGTGAGGACTCAAAGGCTTGAGGTTCACAGCATCTCGAAATCAAATTGCTGCATGCTGAGTCCTGAGCCCTTCATATTGAAAACCTCCGAGACCCTCGTGGCAGATTTATCACGTACATTTGACTACACCGACGCATCGATTGGAATACTCTCCTCTGTGTGTGTGACGTAGGCCTGATACGTTGTAAGTACGGATGACTATCCGTCCGGACGGTTTATCAAACACAGGAGGCGATGATGAAGTTCAAGATATCTTACCTTGGTTAGTCCACCGTCAACAATAAAATCCGTGCCAGTGACAAAACTTGACTCGTCACTGGCAAGAAACACAACAGCCTGGGCTTGCTCCATGCATTCAGACATTCTACCGGCCGGCCAATGCACTGACCGCCGCGAAAGGGCATCCGCAGGCGACACGCCATCGCGAGACTTCTTAAAAAGCGCCTCCATTGCAGGAGTACTGGTCGGAACTGTTAGCATTCTACCTCCACGAGCTCATTTAAGAATACTGGGCAACTGCTATAGCAACTGAGAAACCCAGTCCAAGGGGCTCCAGGGTTGGGGGGGGGGGAGCTGACTTGCCGTACCGGGCCAGGGCAAAGCGAGTTAAATCTATATCCTTCTCGTGCATACTCGACAGCAAGCTCGCGCGTCATAGCCAATATGCCACCCTTGCTCGCCGTGTATGCCAGCTGCGGCACGGCGCTGCCGACCAGTGCCACGATGCTCGCGTTGTTGATGACGCTGGCGGCTGTCTTGCCATTCCGACGGAAGCTCAAGACAGCATGTTTGCACCCGTAGAACGTACCACGGACGTTGGTGGCCAGCGTGGAGTCCCAGGCCTCGTCCGTGACTTCGACGACCCCGCCGTCGCTTTTGCTGATGGAGCCGGCATTGTTGAACAGGACGTCGAGGCCACCCCACGTGTCCACCGCGGACACGGCGCCGGCGACCTCGCTCTCCTTGGTGATGTCGCACTTCATGACCTCGATCCGTGCTCCAGTTTCACCACCGGCGGTGGCTTCACGCACTCGTGAGGCTGCATGCTCTAAGCTGGCGACGTCGCGGCCTACCATCAGAACCGATGCGCCTTCTTTTGCAAATAGTATACAGGATGCCAGGCCGATGGCTCTGATACGATGTCAACGAGGTTGGCGATTTTTTATGTAATATATCCGTGGACTTACCCGCTTGCGCCGGTGACGATGGCATTTTTTCCGGCCAAACGCCCGTTGCCCGACTTTGTCATTTTCCTTTGATTTGGCCCCGAAATAAGTAGGTGATGTGGGAGACGAGAAGTTTTCTGTAGGTTTGAGAGTGTAGGTAGGCCGAATAGGGTACGTGCATCTGCCAGAACATTAAAGGCCGAGGTGCTTTATTAACTTGGGTTATGCCACAAAGTGATCACGGGTGGAAGAACAGTAGCGAATTATCCACAGAGCTGAGATTTTCCCCAATATAAGATCTCGAAATATCCACATGTAAATTTGCTTGCTCGAATAAACCAAGGGACCTCAAGTATGTGGTAATGACAGGCAGAAGCCAGTCAAAGCGTATCTACTTCAAGGGTTACAAGACCTGCCTGTTTCCAGCTCATCGTCCAAATACTTGGCAACGAAAATTAGCACCAAGACACGCCACAAAATGCCCACCTTGGCAGGTACTGGTCTGGTCTCCCACCCCCGAGAGAAGGGTGAAGGACTGTGAAGGACTTGGTTGGGGGGTTGGGGGAGGGTGTGGTGTCTCGGAATCCAGACATGTACCTCTGGGTGGTTACACCTGCTGCAACCGTAGGACCAGAATCCTGCGGGGGGTTGCACTAGGCTAAACCCACCGCAGGAAAACTGATCCTTCAGAGGATAAGCTTGCCAGGTTGACCGTCTCCATTGCGTTAATTGGTGTCCCGCGGCTGGGAGTGTCACTGATCAGGAGCTCTCTTGTGTTCAGTCGTGTCACCTCATGGGAAAGAATTGCCCAGAAAATTCATGTGTTGTGCTTCATTGGAAATGGCGCTTCTTATTTACACTTGAGCATCGATCCTCGTACTAGGGAAGGTTAAGTAGCTTCCTGCCTTTTCAATCGTCCAGCGAGTCTTGTTCCCGGCCAACATGGAGTCTCTCTGGGGATCCCTTCGATTCTCACTTTTCAGAGCGTTACTGGTCGTTTCCTTGGCCATAGTTTCTCTGTGTCTCTACCGAGTATTTCTGCATCTGAATGACCCGCTGCGTAGAGTCCCAGGTCCCTTTTTGGGACGATTTACCCGCGCCTGGCTCTTTCTGGACATCCTGGGCACGCGGTCACACAAGACGATTGAGCAGTTACACAAAAAATATGGTAAGAATACCCAGGTGTGGAATGCAACGGTGGCTGAATGAACAATTGCAAAGGACTTGTCGTGCGTCTCGCACCAGATACATACAGTATTGCGGATTTGGATGCCGCGAAGATAATTTATGGTGTCCGATCTAAATTCGAAAAGGTCGGTTGATACGCATCTCGGGGTTTTACCTCTCTTTCTGACAGTAACAACCCCAACCCCCCCCTGGGCAAGGGCAAGCATAAGCGTCCGCTACTGACATGAGTACACGCAATCCAGTCCGAGTGGTACAAAACGTTCACCAAGCCGGGCGATGTGACTCTCTTTACCGACCGAGACAACAAGCATTTCTCACAGCGGAGACGCAAGTATGCAGCTTCATTTGCCATGTCAAGCACGAATAACTACGAGGCTCTCGTGAACAAATGTCTCGACATGCTCACGCAGCGACTGGACACCATTTGCGACTCCGGAGACGACTGTGATTTGAGACTATGGACCCAGCTATTTGCGTACGATACCATCACCCAAATAACTCTGGGGGAAACCTTCGGTGGCTTTGAAAAGGGCCAGACTTTCGGGATTCACGAAGCCGCGACATCAAGCGCCTACTACGGCGCCGTGGTCGGTGTGGTACCAGAGCTCCACGCGTGGTTGTGGAACCTGATGCCGGCCACGGGCGGCGAGAAGGCATCCAGAGATTTCGTGCAGACTGCGGTGCAGCGGAAGACAGGTGACGCAAATGCGCCGGGTACAAAGACTAGATCATCACCGACAGCAGATGGGTCCCAATCGACGTCTACTAGTAGCTTGGTTGACCTGTGGCTGGCGCAGCACAAGCAAGACAGCGAGAAGATGACCATCAAGGACATAGAGCGGGGCATTGCCGCGACTTTGGGGGCTGGTGCCGACACTATGGCCTACACCATCTGCGCCGTGCTGTTCGAGCTGGCCAGGCACCCAAATGTCATGGAGAAGCTGGGGGCCGAGATCGACAATGCCACTGACCGACTCGAGCAACCGGGCCGGCTCCTGCTGGGTTATGAGGAGGCGCGGCAGTTGCCATTTTTAGCCGCTGTCATCAAGGAGACATTACGTCTATACCCCGTCCTGGGGGTGCTCATGCTACGTCGTGTGCCTCCCGGTGGCGCTGAGCTCGCCGGCCACTTCTTCCGCGAGGGCATCAACGTGGGGCTGAGCCACTGGCCCACGCGGACTGACCCGCGGTACTTTGGTGAAGACGCGGCCGAATTCCGCCCTGAGCGCTGGCTTGGACCTGAGAACGAGGTGAAGCAGTTGGAGTATTACAATATTCCGGTAAGAAGATCAATCCTTTTTCGCACACTGTATGCGTTGTCCTCGTTGTTTTCATGGCATCAAATACTTGTGAGCGCCAAGACCGAGATGGTGACATCCCATTCACTGACTTGCGTGGTAATAATATAGTTTAGTATAGGCGCACGATCGTGTTTGGGCAAAAATATAGCCATGGTTGAATTGACAAAGACCGTCGCTTGTCTTGTGAACAGGTTCTCATTCACGCTTGTCTCTCCCATGAGCGGGAATCTGTCCTTACACAGCTACGTCGTCATGGGGACGGACCAGCTTGTCTGTCAACTGAAACGTCGTCACCCCTAGTCCGCCCCGGGGCGCACTTGGTACTTCGATGTATATTTTTTTTTCTTTTAGCTAGCTTATGAGAACATGAATGTTCTTGCGGTATTGTTGCAGCGCTTACACACTGAGTTCCTCGATTGGAGATAGGTAGAACTCTGGGTACTCTGTTACTGTGTCACCCCTAATTAAACATCTACCTCATTAATCTATCAAAGACATCATATTCATTCCACTAAAATTATTCAGATTACGGAGCTGAAATACAAAATAGTGGGCGAGATGAAACGTGATTGCGACTTTTGCGATCGCCTTCGAAAGAGGGGTGGGGGTTTGGCCTGTTTGGGAGTCAAATGATTAATGCGTTGAAGGGCAACAAGGTAGACGTCAACTTGCAGGCTCCAGATGGAATTGAATCTCCAGCCCGATGAGAGAAGCAACAACGGAATCACGAAAGATGACCCTTGGCTGACTTGGCCTGAACCAAGGAAGGACAGGGTGGGAGGAAGAAGTGGAGGAACGGGAACAGGATAACGCGAAGGAAAAGGAACGCACCCACATTCTGTGGCATCCATTCCTAATCCCGTGTATTGCCCAAGGTAGTGTGGCTTACTGATCGGCGTTCCGCCGGGTCTAGGAGGCAAATGGTCTATGAATTGGACTGCTCATGCTACTGCTTCATATTCGTTGCCTTCGTGCTTGCATGCCTAAGCAAGTAGGTAGCCAGCGAATTGTGCGTCAAACTTCTCGCTTCCTTACAAATCCTTCAGTTGATCACTACATGCATGAAAGTATTAACCAGTTGAGACCCTAGCAAGTTCCAAACCGTCCATGCCAGGAGGAACATTTGCGAGACCACTGGCTTGCACACCTCTAATGATTTGCAAAGAAATCAAAACAGCCAATGCAGAATAGTGGACGCATGTCATTTTCGTCAAATTCTCACGTACAGAACTGAACAGAAGCCTTGAATGTCATCTCAGCCTTCATCATTGTAAGTTTTGTCGTTCAAGGTGTCAAGCCGATGTTCCGCGTCCGGGTCTTGATTTCCATGTTAACTGTCGTGTAAGGCATAATTACCGAGAAAATGGACCCATCTGCAGAAACACAGAAAAATGGCACTCGTGCTACCGAGACTCGTGTCGACAACTGCATGCGCAGAATCTTTCATGAGGTACTCAAGTCAGAGACTGGCGACTCAATGATGGACAAATCGTTCCTCGGCTTGGGGGGTGACTCTCTGCTTGCCATACGAGCAATGGCTGTGCTGCGAGAAGAAGGCTTCTTAGTCAATGCGGCAGATCTAATTCGAGCTGGAAGTATTCGCGAGGTCCGCAAACGCATCATCGAGCAGGAAGAAGAAGCTGGGCAGCACGACGACGACGACGTCGTTGACGGAACCACAACTCTTCACGGGAAAGGTTTGGGGAAACAAGGCTGTTTTCCATTGACACACGCGCAAGATCTCTATTCACGCAACCAGAACGTACAATATGACCTTCTGAAAGTCCCAACCCATCTCACGCCGTCGGCCGTTCGAGAAGGAATCAACCTGCTCATTGTCCGCCACCCGATGTTGCGTGCTCGGTTGGACAATGTAACCAGTCGTGATGGGTCCCGACGGCAGCTGGTCATTCAAGATGAAGATGCTGAGGGTGATCTCTTCGTTTTTGAAGTCCGCGGCTTTCGGAGCGAAGATGCATGTAGAGCTCGGGCAAGGTCCCTCGGGAAGTCTATGCACGCCGGCGACAGCAGCCCAACGTTCGCCGCATCTCTCTTTGTCGCTGGAGCAGCAGATAAAGCAACCACGCATCAAATACTTGCAATCATAACGCACAAAGTCTTTGTGGATGTCCAGTCTCGACGAACTCTCGTGGCAGACCTCGACGATATCTTCACATCTCGCCAGACCCTACTACAAGAACCAGCCTCTTTTAGCGGCTGGGTGCATGGAGAAATTCATGACGCCTCCTCGCGCAGTGAGCTATTTCATAAAGGCTCTAAATCCCTTCTGGAGGATATAAACTCTGTATCTACGCTACCACGTCCACACGCCGCTTCAGGCCATGGAGTCGACACGGTACACTGCACTCTAGACATGGAAACGACCAGCATTCTCTTCCAACCGAGCTCCCATAACGCACTCCGGACGTCATTTGCGGATATTGTCAACTATGCCCTGGCTGAATCATTCCTGTCGAATAACCCTGGTGATGTGGCCCCTCCCTTGCTCATCGACATTCTCAATGGCAGGCCCAGCAATCTTGCGGATCCGCTTTCCCGAACAGTGGGCTGTTTTGATGGAATTTCGCATCTCAACTTCGAACGGGTCCTTGGGGAAGACGAAGTCCTTGGGGTCCGAAGACTTAAAGACCATAGTCGAGGCCACCAGGAACCGCATCCACAGACCAATGGAATCAACTCACAAGGAAATTCGACGCGACAGGTTCTTGTAATCGACCTCACAGGAGTGACGCATGATTCGATTCAGCAACGCGTATCTTCGATATCAGACTACGATTATGCCCTTGAAATAGATGGTTCTTCATGGGATCTCTGGGTCGGCAAGGAAAACGTCACACACATTTCAATAACCTCTCGTCTGGGTGGTACTTTGGGTATCACGGCCACTTGCATGCAGATTCCCGGGCAGGACAAGCATGCGGACTTGCAACGGTCCTTGGCAGAATTCGATTGCCTGCTCAAAGGAATCCTGGCTAAAATAGTATCATCTCCCAAGCTTCCAACTCTTGCCGATTTTCCTCGCCTGCGCGTCTCGTACGAGGAACTAGACGGTATGTTTTGCGAGAATGCCAGGACACTGTCGACCCACATTTTTGATGATGTCGAGGATATCTTGCCCTGCTCGTCAATCCACCAAGGATTCATCGTGGGTCAAGCACTGGATGCAAAGTTGTACCACTGCTCTATGCGGGTCAAGGTCACTTCGGATTTGCCACTTGATGCTAGTCGCTTTCGAGAAGCATGGAAGCAAGTGACGCGCTACCATCCCAGTTTGCGGACTATATTCGTCGAGAGTGCGTCACGCGATGGCTCCTTTGACCAGGTGGTGCTGAAGGACGTTGATCCTTGGACTCAGATCCTGCACAACGACGACGAAATCCGCTGCTCGCCAGCATTTGATACTCGCCAGCCAATGCCGTTCGATGCGCTCGGAGACATTCCGTTTCGGCTTTTCATTGCTCGTTATACATCAAATGAAGTTGTTCTGAAGCTGGAATACTCTCATGCATTGATAGATGGTCAATCCGCCGAGATCCTGCTTCGCCATACCTTCATGGCCTACCGCGGTGCAGATCTGCCAGAACAGAGTAGCGCGATCTATAAAGAATTCTTTGAATTTCAAAGCCAGCTTGACCCAGAACCTGCCCGGAACTACTGGTCGAGTTATCTATCGGGAGTTCAGGAAACCCATTTACCACTCGTAGGGGGACAACCCGCAACAAATGTTCTTCAGACGGCTGCCGTCACGATGGACCTACCTACTCGCCTATTGGAGGAGTTCCGCCATCGCCACAACATCACAGCGGCTAATATATTCCAGCTAGCTTGGGGCCTTGTGCTTAGATGCTTTACCGGGTCAGATAAAGTCTGTTTCTCGTGGATTACTTCCGGCAGACATATCCCCGTGGAAGGCATTAGCACAGCTGTCGGGGCATACATCAGCACCGTGGTTTGCGCTGTCGATCTAACAAGGGGGACCAACGTGGAAGATGTTTTGAGGCACCTGCGGGAGGACTACGTGAATTCCTTGCCCCACCAGCATTCTTTCATAGGGTCATCTAGTGGTGGTTCCATGAATTCATCGCCAAGGAAATGGAGCAACACACTTATGTCAGTCCAGCGCCTGCTTTCTGTCGATGCCCGAGGGGGAGAAGGGTCGCAACACGGCCTGGATTTCGAGATCCAAGATAGATACAACCCCACAGATGTAAGCTCGCTGTTGATCCAAGGAACTATGACTTGAACGTGGCTAACCTCAACGAAAACGAATAGTACGACGCCGCGCTCGACATTCGGGTAGGCCACAGCCACGCGATAGTGGAACTTGATTATTGGACTTCAGGCATGGGTTCCGAATATGCAAACAACTTGTTGAAGACCCTGCAAGCGGCATTCATGGGCATCCTGGAGGATGGCGGACGCCCGGCAGCAGTGATCAGCCTGGTGACGGCCAAAGAACGCAGCAAAGTAGAGGAAATCTCTGGATCCGCCCCGGAAGCCCTGAGATCCTGCATCCAAGACCGGATTTTGAAGAATGCGGTAGAGCGACCGAATGCGACAGCTGTCTGTGCCCATGACGGGGATCTCACGTATTCCGAGCTACACCGGCTGGCGGCCAGGCTAGCCCATCGTATTGTGGTGTTGGGAGTAGGGCCGGAAGTAATGGTTGGAGTGTGCATGAACAAGTCGAAATGGGCGGTCGTGGCCATGCTGGCCATACTCGAGGCTGGCGGTGTGGTTGTGCCCCTGGGCCGTGAGCACCCAATCGAGCGGCTGAAGGCTATACTCCAGGACACGAAGGCATCAATAATCCTGGTAGACGGACTGGAGCAGTCCGAGAGGCTGCAGGACCTCGCCACCCATACAATGATCGTGGGTCCCGATCTCTTAGAACGGGAATCACTCAAGCTATCGACGATGGCCAGTGACAGGACGGGCACCCCGGAGGATGTCGACTCAAGTATGGCGGCAGAGAGGGTTCCAGCCCAGCCTTCTAATGCCGCATTTGTTATATATACATCCGGAAGTACGGGGACACCCAAGTGCGTCGTCCTAGAACACTCGGCTCTCTCCACCAGCCTGGACGCACACGGTGCCAAGTTTGGTCTGGGATTGCACACCAGAGCGTTGCAGTTCTCGGCGTTTACCTTTGACGTCAGCATCTCGGATGTATTCGCGACGCTTCGCTCGGGTGGCTGCGTGTGCATCCCGGCAGCCCATGACCGGCTGAACCGTCTTGCTGAGACGGCGAGCGAGATGCGTGTCAACTTTGCCACCTTGACTTCGACTGTCGCCAGCCTGCTGAGCCCGGCCCAGGTGCCCACGCTCAAGACACTGGTGCTGGTGGGCGAATCAGTGAAGCCGGCTGTGGTAGAGACGTGGCTCGGGTCCGGTGATGCCCCTACGACCATCTTCAATGCCTATGGCCCTGCCGAGTGCTCCATTCACGCTTCCTGCAGCGCGCCCATGACACATGCCAGCCAAGCACCCGTAATTGGGCATCCGATTGCCGGTCGCTTCTGGGTTGTCGACCAGGGCAACCACCATCAGCTCTGCCCGATTGGTGCGCCCGGCGAGCTTCTGATCGAGGGGCCTCTGCTCGCTCGAGGCTACCTCAATGACCCGGCCAAGACAGCGGCGTCCTTTGTTCCAAGCCCAGCCACCGGCTGCCGGGCATACCGAACAGGAGACTTGGTGAGCCAAAATCAGGACGGTTCATTTACATATATCGGACGACGCGATACACAAGTCAAGATCAGGGGTCAGCGAGTGGAAACTGGAGAGGTGGAGTACCACATAACCCGCAACCCCGACGTGAGCGAGGCTGTGGTTTTGTACCCTCGGGATGGGCCATGTAAGGACCGACTCGTCGGCCTCTTCGCTCTGGACAGCCCGGGAGAGGACAAAGATCACCGCACCAACAACACTGGCAGTATCGGAGATACGATGGCACTGGGGCTGCCGAGGGCTGGGCTCGGTCAGGCAGAGATATCAAGACTGTCCTCGGTCGTCTCTTCCACCCGCCAGCGATTATCGGAACACGTGACGGAATACATGATACCTACCATTTGGATCCCACTTGCCAGTGTACCTCACAACTCGTCTGGCAAGGTAGACTTGCACAGGCTTGTGAGCTGGATCCGGTCTGTTGACTTGGTGGATGTGGCCACATTCACCGGATCTACCACCGACAGAGATGCAGCGCAGATGCCATCGAGCCCACTGGAACTCAAGTTACGAGACGCATGGTGCAAATTTCTCAGAGTCGACGCAGAGAAAGTGGGCACGAACCAATCTTTCCTCTCGCTGGGAGGTGACTCGTTGGCGGCGATGCAGGTCGTGTCGTATTGTCGCCAAGAAGGGCTCTCTGTAACGGTACGCGAAGTGCTTCAGTGCCAGGGGATAACTCAGCTCGTGCATAATGCCCTGCGCAACGAGTCGAGCCTCGATGGAATCGATGGCCAGAACCAGGCAGCCGCTGACGCGAATGGCAGCCAGGACAGCATCGGCCTCTCCCCGGTGCAACAGTGGTATTTCCAAAGCGTGGCACCAGACGGCCTCAACGTTGCGGGCGACTTCCGGTTCAACCAGTCTGTCCGCCTCCGGCTGAAGCGGCATGTCTCTCCCGAGGCAATGGCCGAGGCGATGGCAGCTATCGTCTCCAGGCACCCCATGCTGCGAGCCCGCTTCCGCCAGGATGGAGACCAGGCGCCAGTGCAGAGCATTGCTCCGGCGGATGCTGCCAGCTACGGGTTCCAGGTCGCTCACAGTCCCAGTGACACCGAGGTGGGCCAACTGCTGGCAGAGGCACAAAGTACCATGGACTTGGAACATGGACCGGTCTTCTCGGCCGTGTTCCAATATGGCGGCTCGGGCCAGGGTCCAGGGCAGGACCACTTTCTTTTCATGGCGGCACACCACCTCGTTGTGGACTTGGTGTCATGGCGCATTATTGTGCAAGACCTGGAGGAATTCCTGCAGCGACGCAAACTCGGAAACATTCGTTCCATGTCGTTCCCGGCGTGGTGTAACCTGCAGGATCATCATAGCCGTCACTTATTAGAGAAGCTTGCGCCCGAGGACATGCTTCCCTTTGCGGTCCCAAAGCCTGACCTGCCGTACTGGGGACTTGAGGATGGCGACTGCAAGCTTTCGGAAAAGGAAACTCATGTTTTCTCTCTTGACGAGCACACGACGTCTCATTTTCTCGCTGCTGACAACAATGCAATGCGCAGTGAGCCCGTAGAGCTTCTCCTGGCCGCGCTGTTCACCTCGTTCCATCAGATCTTCCGCGACCGAGATGTGCCAGCCATCTTCAACGAGAGCCACGGCAGAGAGGCATGGGACGAAGGCATCAATTTATCCGAAACGGTCGGTTGGTTTACCGCTATGACGCCGCTGCATGTGGACATTGCTGGGAATGCAGACCCAATCGATGTCGTCAAGTATACCAAGGACAACCGTCGAAAGATCCCAGGAAAGGGCCTCCCATACTTTATGGCGCGCTACCTTACCGCGCAGGGAAAAGCGGCATTTGCAGGACACGGCCTACCTGAAGTCTTGCTCAACTACGTCGGACGGCACCAAGAGCTTGCGAACAGTGATTTGTTCGAGATCGTGGGCACGCCGCGCAGTGATTCGCACATGGAAACGGGAAGAAGCGGAGGCGACAGCCTTGCGGGCTTTGGGGGTCACGTAAAACAGCACGCAATCTTTGACATCGAAGTATCGGTAGCAAGTGGCCAACTGCGCGTCAGCTTCGCCTTCAGCCGCCAGATCCGGCGCAGGGACGAGATCCAGCTTTGGATTGGCCGGTTTCAAGAAGTCCTGAGCCACTTGGCTGTTCGCTTGTTCGAAGTGGACCGCATGTTCACACTTTCTGATTTCCCCCTGGCGAGGTTGACCTACGGGGATTTGGCCAGACTTGAGACTGATCTCCCTCGCCGGCTCGGGCTGACCAACCAAGACGCAATCGCGGATATTTACCCGACTTCGCCTATTCAACAGGGTATTTTGGTCAGCCAAAGCCGCTCCCCACACGCGTACATGATACGAGACATACATAAGATCAGGCCTGGTGGAAGCCGAACTCGGGTGGATCTGGACAGGTTAGCCAAGGCCTGGCAAGAAGTGACTGACCGACGTGATATTCTCCGAGCAGTCTTTGTCGAGGACAGCTCGGGCCATGAGTTGTTTCACCAGGTCGTGCTGAAAGAGTGGAAGGCGGATTTTGTGGTCGTACATAACGACTGCGAAACCGAAGAGCAAGTCAGACTCGAACTCCTCAGTCGGCCACGTCTGAATATCACAACGGCCAGGCCTTGCCACCGGATCACCCTGTGTCAGACTCGATCGGGAAGCTGTTACGGCATGATTGACATAAGCCACTCGCTCATCGACGCATCTTCCTTTGGGCTGATCATCCAGGACCTTGTCCAGGCGTACGACCAACAACTGCTTCCAGATCGGCCACCGGCTTACAGGTCTTATATCGAATATCTCCAGAGGGACTCCACGGCAGAGGAGAGCCTACGGTACTGGACACGCAAACTCGAGACAGTCCAGCCCTGTGGGATGCCCTCCCCAGAAACCCCCCTTGGCCCACCCGACCTGGGAGAGAAAGGGCCGGGAGCACGGCTCAGACTTGTCACCACACACCTTGAAAATACGGATGGCCTGTTCCAGCTTGCGCGCAGGCATGGCGTCACGCTTGCTAGTATTTTCCAGCTTGCCTGGGGCATGATCCTGTCGAGCCACACTGGGTCATCGGACGTCTGCTTCGGGTACCTCACCAGCGGCCGAGACATACCCATCGACAGGGCACAAGACCTCGTGGGGCCAATGATCAGCATGATGGTCTGCCGCCTGTCCGTCAAGCACGACGCCCTGGTAGGCGAGGCTGTGCATCGCGTCCACGAGGACGTGCTGGAGGGATTTGGGTATCAGTGCACGTCGCTGGCTGCGATTCAGCATGCCTTGTCCCTTTCAGATCAGCCCCTTTTCAACTCGACCATGTCGTACAGGCGCGATCTTGGCACCGGCACGAAAGCCGCCTCGTCGACGACCGTTCAGAGCATCTACTCGGAGGACCCGACCGAGTACGACCTGAACGTGGGCATAATCGCCCCCGAAGACAGCAATGACGACAAGACTCCCATCCAGGTGCAGCTGCAGTACTCGTCCCTGTTCGTGTCGGACGCCGCCGCCACTCGGATCCTGGCCAGTCTGCGGCAGGGTGTCTTGTCCCTGATGACAGCCGATCGCCTGCGCGACGTGGTTCTCGCCAGCGCGGCCGACCTGGCGCAGATAGACGCGTGGAACCTGCCGGCCCCAGAGCCCATAATAGGGTGCGTCCACGACTTTGTCAGCGCGCAGAGCGTCGAGCGGCCGCTTGCCCCCGCCGTATGCGCCTGGGACGGAGACCTCACGTACGCAGAGCTCGAACATCTCGCGGGCAAGCTCGCGCACCGCCTCGTCGGCCTCGGCGTGTACGCGCCAGAGGTCCTGGTGGGATTCTGCATGAGCAAGTCCAAGTGGGCCCCCGTGGCCAAGCTCGCCATCCTCAAGGCAGGAGGCGCCGTCGTGCCGCTGGGGACGCAGCATCCGCTCACGCGTGTCCGCGCCATCGTCTCCGACTCACGGGCCACCATCGTCTTGGTCGACAAGGAGCAGGCGGCCAAGCTCGCCGGGGCCGTGCCGCACCTTGTTGTGGTGGACGAGGCGTTGCTCCGCCGCCTGCCCGAGCGCGCGGGCCCGGCCTGTCGCCGCGTCACGCCGCGGAACACGGCATATGTCATCTACACGTCCGGGAGCACCGGCGTGCCCAAGGGCGTGGTGCTGGAGCACATGGCCCTCTGCACGAGCATCAAGGCCCACGGCGGGGACGGGCCGTTTGGCATCAAGCCCGGCACGCGGATGCTGCAATTCGCGTCGTACGTGTTCGACGCCAGCGTTGGGGAGACCTTCAACACGCTGATGCACGGCGGCACCATGTGTATTCCGTCGGAAGGCGACCGGGTGAACAACCTGGCGGCCACGATCCGGCGCATGCGTGTCGACCTCCTTGCCCTGACGCCCACGGTTGCTTCGACCTTGAACCCGGACAACTTCCCCTCGTTGAAGAGACTCTTGTTGGGAGGTGAGGCGATGCATCCCGCCATAGCGGAGCTGTGGGGACCCAAGGTCACCGTCCTCAACTGCTACGGCCCAGCCGAGGTCGCCATCAACTCGCTCGTCAGCAAGCCCCTTCGGGACAAGAAACACTCTGCCAACATTGGCTTCCGTACAGGCACGCAGGTGTGGGTCGTGGACCCGCTCGACTACAACCGTCTCTGCCCCATCGGGGCTCCAGGCGAACTGCTGATCGAGAGCTCTTTCCTTGCGCGGGAGTACCTCGGCGATGCAGAAAAGACCAGAAATTCCTTCATCTACGATCCGTCCTTCATCAAAGACTTGGCCCTGGCGGGGACAGGCTGGGAGGTCGGCACCCAACCGACGGGCTCAGGGCCAGCCAGACGCCGGCGGATGTACCGCACCGGCGACATTGTGAGGCAGAACGCAGACGGGTCCCTTGACTATATTGGCCGGGCGGACGGCCAGGTCAAGATCCGCGGGCAGAGGGTTGAGGTCGGCGAGATCGAGTACTGGGTTGGCAGTCTCCTCCCGGATGTGCGCACCGCCGCCGTGGGCGTGGTGCGTCGACGCACCCGGGGCAGTCTCAATGAGCAGCTGACGCTGTGCGTCGTGGTTGAGTTCACCCAAGGCAGTGAGCTGCTGATTCCGGACAGCGAGACAGCGCCGTCCGAGTCACACCCGCCATCGTCCTCACTGTCGCAATTACTTCCCCCATCCCGCCGGCTGCGTAACGCATTTCACACGCTGCGGCAGTCCCTACTTGAAGTGCTCCCGACCTACATGGTTCCTGGATGCTATCTCCCGAGTCGCCAATTGCCCCTGAACACATCTGGAAAGCTGGACCGCCGAGCGGTGCACGAGCTGTTGGTACAAGCAGCCGGGGGCGCCGGTGGTGACTCGATCTTCCAGCAGTACCTGTCCGCAGAGGCCAAGCAAGCACCGTCGACAGAGGTGGAAACATGGCTCCATCGCGCGTGGGCGGAGCTCCTAGGAGTTGAAGCATCGTCGATCGGCGTGCATGATCATCTCTTCCAGATCGGGGGCGACTCGATCACGGCGATGCGTCTGGTCCTGACTGCAAGGTCGGAACACGGTGTCCAGCTCACAGTGGCTGATGTGTTCCAGAACCCACGCCTGACAGCACTTGCATCTAGGGTTGTGGAGATCATGGGGAAGCAAGGGCAGGGCCACCAGACAGATGATGTGAGGAGCACCGCTGGCACTCACGATGGCCATGGTAGCAAGATTCCGCAGGCCGAAGCAACCAAGCTCCACGCACGTGGGACAGAAGAAACCAAACGGTTTGGGCTCTGGAAAGAGGCACAGTCCCTGAGCGTCCAAGATCTTGACGCAAGGCTCAAGGACATCGCAGACCAGTGTTCTATCGACGTGATGCAGATCGAAGATGTTTACCCATGCACGCCGCTTCAGGAAGGTCTCATGGCCCTCTCATCCAGGCTGCAGCACGGCGCGTACACAGCACGTCGTGTCTTCCGCGTCGACGATGCGTTACCCATGGCCCGTTTGAAGGCGGCGTGGGAAACCTTGCTCGAACGGGTGCCAATACTCAGGACACGCATTGTCCCTTCGCCTCGCTCTGGGGCTTTGCAAGTCGTGGTGCGGGAGACACTCAGCTGGACAGAGCATACGAAAGGCCAAGACTCGTATATGACCAGTCTCCATGATGGTGCAGTGACCGAGGACACCTTCGACTACGGTGCGCCGCTTTTAAGACTTGCCATTGTCGAGCCTGACGACAGAGAGGCGGGGCATGATGCTCGCGAGGACCTCTCTCAGGCGACACCAGCCCTCAAATCAGGACCACGCTACCTCGTTTGGACAGCGCACCACAGCATATATGACGGCTGGAGTATGGAAAAAATGTTCCAACTCCTAGGGCGCATTATCGCTGAATCGCCCCTCCGCCGGACGGATGCCACACCACCGTTCACCAGGTTCATACAGTATCTAGAACACAGCGCCGACCGCGAAGCCAACAGAGTGTTCTGGGCCGGGCAATTTGAAGCCGTCGACCTGACAGACTTCCCGCTGTTTCCATCCGCTGGCTACAGCCCCCGAGTCTCCAGGACACTCTCGCATCGTCTCTATGCTCCCCCACATGCTCCCAAGGGCTTGCATACGACATCCTTGGTGCTGAGGGCCGCCTGGGCTATCGTCGTGGCGCAGAACACGGGCTGCGATGGTGCCACTCTCGCGGTCACGCTCTCGGGCCGCAGCGTGCCAGTCGAAGGTGTCATGGACATGATCGCTCCAACCATGACAACAGTCCCTGTCCACATACCCATCAGGAAGGACCAGACAGTGCGGAGCTACCTCGAAGCCGTCCAGAAACAGGCTACGGAGATGATCCCTTTTGAGCACACAGGTATCCAGAACATCCGCCGCCTGCTTCCGGCTCGCGGTGGCCAGATTGACCCGAAGCATCTGTTCGTCGTCCAGGCAGGCCAGGAGAGCCTTGGTCCCGCCGCGGCCAGCCGATCATCCGAGAACAGCAAGGGAGCCATCGCAAATCCACTGCAGCCTCTCCACGGCGACATGGACGGCTTTGAGAGCTACGCGCTGACGGTGGAATGCATCGTGGGCGGCAGGCCCAGTCCCCGCAACGAGGGCAACATGAGCGAGGTTGAAATCATTGCCCGCTTCGATGAGGCCGTCCTGACGGAGCCGCACATGCGGCGTCTGCTGGACCAGTTCGGCGTCGTCTTTGCGCAACTCGTAGACGGCTCCGAGAGCGCGCAGGCGCGTGAGCTCCGACATGTCGAGGCTATAGGTGAATTGGACCTGTCGCAGATACGCGAATGGGCTGGCAGCACGCCGGTGGCGGTGCAGGAGCGCATCCACGATGCGGTCGCGCGACTGGCCAAGACTCAGCCTGATGCACCCGCCGTCACTGCCTGGGATGGGGTTCTCTCATATCTCGAGCTGGACCAGCAGTCCGACCTGTTAGCAGAGCATCTTGCCGTTGAACACCGCATCGGCTCTCAGCCTGAGATAGTCGTTGGGCACTGTATGGCCAAGAGCAAATGGGCTGTGGTTGCCATGCTTGCAATAGCCAAGGCGGGTGGTGTGGTACTGCCCTTGGGCACGCAGCACCCTTTGCCGAGGATCGAGGAGATCCTGCACGACACTGCCGCCCGTGTGGTTCTGGTAGACGCCATGCAAGCCGAGCGCCTTAAGGACATTGGCCCAGGCCAGCAACGGCTTGTGGTCGTGGACGAGGGCTCGGTCGTCCATCACCTGCCAATGTCAGAGCCCCAACCGCGCGAAGAAGACAAGGAGACGAGCCCCCAGCGGAACGGGAACCGGCGACACGTGCCGCCCAGCAATGCTGCCTTTGTAGTATACACGTCGGGGTCAACCGGCAAGCCCAAGGGCATCGTCCTGGAACACGCCGCGCTCTGCAGCAGTTTCCGCGCCCACGGCGCCGTTTATGGGATGTGTAGTACAACACGGACGTTGCAATTCGCCGCCCACACGTTCGACGTGGTCATACAGGACATTTTCACAACTCTCCACCACGGTGGATGTGTCTGCGTGCCGTCGGAGAGCGAGCGCCTCAACGACCTGGCGGGTTCTATGGCCCGAATGCAGGTCAACTTTGCCAACCTCACGCCGACCGTGGCAGCTCTCCTCCAGCCGTCCCAGGTGCCCTTGCTCAAGACCCTGGCCCTGGGTGGCGAGCCTATCAGACCTGGCATCCTGGAGGCTTGGGCAGTGGGCGGCATACGCCTCCTGAATATTTACGGCGTGGCAGAGTGTTCCATCAACTGCGCGTGCAGCGGGGATATCGATATGGCCTCATTTCCAGGCCAAGAATCGGAAGCCCTTGCGGTCAACATTGGGTTCCCCGTCGGCTGCAGGCTTTGGGTGGCCGACCCATCCAACTACCACCGCCTGGTGCCCATCGGGGCGCCGGGAGAACTCCTCGTCGAAGGACCTTTGCTGGCTCGTGATTATCTGAACGACGAGCAGGCCACAAGCGCGTCCTTCTTGCCCAGGCCGGCGTTTCTCTCTAGCCTTCAGGGGCCAACGCCCTCGACAGGAAACGCGATTGGCCCTCAAGGCACCCAGGGCCAGCGAGCTGGACGCGTGTACCGAACCGGTGATATCGTCCGGCAGAACCCTGACGGGTCTCTCAGGTTCGAAGGGCGCCGCGACACCCAGATCAAGATTAGGGGACAGCGAGTCGACGCCGGCGAGATCGAACACTGGGTACTCGAGTGGTTGCCAGACGTGAGGCGCGTTGCAGTCACGTTGTTGCATCCCCGGAATGCTGCAGGCCCGACTCTGGCGCTGGTCGCTGATTTCAACACTGCGGGGCCTGTCGCGATCGACGCACCTCGGGGCCTACTGTCACCGTCATCCGAGCTGCGAAGGGCCTTCCGGGAGTTGCAGACACACCTGAGAGATGTTTTGCCGAGCTACATGATTCCCGATGTCTTTGTGCCCCTGCAGGCCCTGCCTCTGAATGCTTCGGGTAAGCTCGACAGGCGCGCCATCCAGGACAGGGCGTCGGATATGTTGGCCAATGGGCACCTACGCGCCTATCTCGCAGCGCCTGAGGACGCGCGAGGGCCTGCGGCGGACCGTGCCCCCCTGTCCCCCACAGAGAGGCTAATGCAGAAGCTCTGGGCTGGCGTGCTTGGCTCGTCTCCCGGAGAACTGGGCGTGGGTGACCACTTCTTCCAGGCCGGGGGCGACTCCGTTAGTGCCATGCGCTTGGTCGCAGCCGCACGACTTAAAAACCTTCAAATAACGGTCGCAGATATCTTCCAGACGCCCAGACTGGGAGACCTGGCCGCCTTGGCTCAGGGGAGGCGTGACCGGAGACAGCAGGGACACGAGCAGTCACCGCAGACCGGCGGACTTGAGCATCAGGATGCTCAAGATGCACCGCCATTTGCTCTCTGGGTGGACGGAGCCGGCCTCCAACCATCAGAGCGGCAGAAGCACATGGAAGATATAGCAAGCCAGTGCAGTGTCGCCGCCGACCAGATCGAAGATATTTATCCATGTCTGCCTTTGCAAGAAGGTCTGATGGCCATTTCCACAAAGCGCCAGGGCACGTACGTCGCACAGAGGATATACCGCCTAGACCGAACCGTCTCTGTGCAGAAGCTGAAGGCGGCGTGGGGGAAGCTGGCGCAGATGACACCCATCCTGCGCACCCGGATCACTGAGCCCGGGACTCAGCACGGTTCCATGCAGATTGTGGTCCGCGAGCAGATCCCCTGGCAGGAGGGCACCTCACTGGAAACATATCTCGCCACAGACAGAGAACAGCCTCTGGCATACGGGGGGCCCTTGGCGCGGTACGCCATCATTTCTCAGGCCGGGAGAAATGAGAAGGCGCAGGAGCGGTTCTTTGTTTGGACTACACACCACAGCATGTACGACGGCTGGAGCCTCACCAAGATGCTGGAGAATTTGACGCAGCTATACCTCTCCCTGGACAGCGAGGACCACTCGCAGACAACGCCGTGCCCCGGCCTGGCGGCGATATCCACCATCCCTCTCACCCGGTTCCTCGCATTTGTTATGGGCAGAAGTATGGACGTAGCCAAAGCCTTCTGGAGCAACCATCTCGACGGCGCCAACCCGACCAAGTTCCCACCCTTGCCGCATCATCTATACCGGTCACGAGTTCGCGGTCGGATCATCCACCCGATGGCAGGTCGGTCGCAAAAGACCGGCGGCGTCCATACCCTGTCGACCATCCTGCGCGCGGCGTGGGCCATCGTGGTGGCTCAGTACAGCGGTGTGGACGACCCCTTGCTGCTGGTCGCACTCTCAGGCCGGAACGCGCCGGTGGCGGGCGTCATGGAGCTGGTGGCGCCCACGATAACCACCGTGCCGGTACATGTGCGTGTTGACCGGCTCCAGACAGCTGAGGCCTTCTTGACCATGGTCCAGGATCAGGCGGCTGACATGATTCCGTTCGAACACACCGGCGTCCAAAACATCCGGCGGCTGGTGCCGCGGCTGGGCGCCAGAATAGACCCGGGGCACGTATTCATAGTTCAGACGCGGATCCAAGAGGACGGGGCGGCAGCTGGGAAGATGGTCCCAGGCATGAGCGAGCTGCGAGAGGGCAAGGAAGTGCTCGAGGCGCTCGAGAATTTCGATGATTACCCACTCAGTGTGCAGTGCACGACGAGCGAGGATGGCCAGAGGGTTGAAGTTGAGGCCCGCTTCGACGACAAGGTCATCCCCCATGAGCAGATGACGAGAATCCTGTGCCATTTCGAGCATGTGTTTTCAAATCTGACCCAGGAGGATGGCACCGCCCTTCTTGGGGACACCATGAGGCCGAGCGATTACGACGTGCAGCAAATGCGTGCGTGGGACAACGATTCTACATCAGATCTCGCGGATGGCGGGCAAGCTGATGAGCCACATAAGTTGGTGCACGAAACGGTCCTCACTTCCAGCCCTGAATCAAATGCGGTCTGCTCATGGGATGGCAACTTCACCTATTCCCAACTGGACCACTATGCCACCATGGTCGCACGTTATCTCTCAGATCTCGGCGTCGGTCCAGAGGTTGTGGTCGCGCTGTGTCTGGAGACATCGAAGTGGACCGTGGCGGCCATGTTGGCTATCCTCAAGGCCGGTGGAACGATTTTGCCACTGGACTCACACTGCTCGAAAAAAAGCGCATCTGACATCATGCGCGCCCTTGACGTGGGCCTGCTCGTGGCAAATGAGAAACATGCGAGCAGACTCGGCGCGCTCGCACCCAGCACGGTCACCATTGGGGAAAACCTACTCGTGGGTCTCCCATCATCTACAAGGCACGGGGATGTTTGTGGAGGCAGACAATCATCCGGAACAGTCCCAAGCAACGCAGCATTTGCCTTCTCGGTAGCAGGGAACAGGGCGGTTGTCTCACTCGAGCACGCGGATGTATGCGCGAGCATACACAGGTTCGCAAGAGCATTTGGGATACAGGCGCACACACGTGCGCTTCATTACAGCGACCTTTGCACTCTCGCGGCCACGCTTCACACCTTTGCAGCTCTCTCCCGTGGGGCGTGTGTCTGTCTGGCACGCCCAGCGGGCCCGGGGTGCCCAGAACACCTCGGGAGCACCATCCGAAACATGGGCGTGAACTTGGTTGCCATAGCACCGACAAAGCTGTCGAGCGAGCTCCGCCCCGGGGATGTCCCGGGCGTTGACAAGCTGGTCATGATCGGAGAACCAACTGCGTCAGCCGTTGTAGAAGCGTGGGCTGGACACTCTGCCATTTTCAGTACGTATTATCCCCTTCATGGGGTAGTCTTTGCAGCATATGCCGGCCCACTGGCCCCCAAGGAGCGGCCCTCCTTCGTCGGATTCCCGGGAACTCTTCGAAATTGCATGTCGGTCGTCTCAGGTGCTCGAGTTTGTCCCATCGGCGCACCGGGTGAGCTTTTCGTTGCAAAGGCTGTGCTGCGGAGGGGTGTCGTCAATGTCACGGGCGATCAACTCGTCTTCTCTACGAAATCCGTCATTGGCCAAGGATCGAACCTTCCCATGTATCAGACTGGAGACCTGGTGCATAGAAACCCGGATGGATCGCTATCATTGCTAGGAGTCCGTCAAGAACAGATCCAAGTTTTGGGCCAAGCCATCAACAGAGACGAGATCGAATATTGGATCAGCAAACTTCTGCCTGGTGTCCGTCTCGCTGCTGCTGATATGATGATGCATGAGAGGGGGAAGGACATGAAGTCAATCGCCGTCTTGGTGGACTTCTATGACACCCTCGCAAAGGAGGTGTCACCGGGCAAAGAAAGGGAAGCTTGCTCGACGCCCCTTCATCCGTCCAACCAGATCTGCGCAGCCTTTCGCAGACTGCGGGCGAGGCTCTTGCAACTCTTGCCAGCGGATGCAGTCCCCAGTGTCTTCGTACCTGTGGCAAATCTTCCCGTCCATTCACGACATGGGACGTTAGATAGAGGCGCAGTGCGACGTCTGCTCGCCAATCTCTCTCCCGAAGATACTTTGCAGTATACTGCTAGCCACTCTTGTGAGCAAGAGTTGAGCGAGACAGAGAGTAGAGTCCGCGCACTATGGGCGGAGCTGCTGCAGGTCAAAGAGCTGAGCGAACTCGGCATCGAGGACAACATATTCCAGCACGGTGGAGATAGCATAGTAGTGATGAAGTTTCTTACGGCGGCCAGTCAGGCGGGAATTCACCTAACCATGGCCGACATCTTTGAGAATCCGAGCCTCTCCGGGATGGCGCTCCGCGCGGACGAGAACAAGACACAAAAGTCCGCTACGACATCGTCTCCGAGTCAGTACCGGCCATTCTCTCTTTTGAGGGTGCGGGATGTCGACGCTTTTCTCGATGAAAACATTCTTCCCGGCATACAACTGCCAAGGGCTGCGGTGGCAGACGTGTTGCCCGCGACCGACTTCCAAGCCCTATGTGTCGCTGGCGCTCTCTGCAAAGAACGAGCCGAGCTCCGTTACTTTTTCCTGGATGGCGATGGCATCTGCGATCCCGAGCGGGTCAGGAAAAGCTTCCTAGAGCTGGTAAGCCAGGTGGCTGCGCTTCGTACCGCCTACGTGTTCCAAGAGCAGACCATGCTCCAGGTTGTGCTCTCTGCTCACGGCCCCGCGTTCCATGTCATTGAAGTCGACGATGAAGCGAGTTTCGACGCCATGAGCCATGAGATCATGCAGCGCGACATGGACCAGCCGCCTCGGCTGGGACAGCCGATGGTAGGCTTCGGCATCATCAGAAGCACTGCATCGACCAAACACCGGCTCGTCCTCCGCATGTCTCACGCAGAATACGACGCAGCGTCTCTGTCACCGCTTTGGTCCGCACTCCAGTCCATTCATGAGGGCCGCTCCGCGCCGCAAGAGCGTCCCGCGGACTTTGCCCCCTATGTCTCCGACCTGTCCAACCGGGCCACGCCCGAAACATACACCTACTGGCGCAATCTCCTCCGCGGGGCCGAGATGCCACAGGTGGCCCCGCGCTCCAGCCCTACAAACCAAGCGCTGTTCCCAATCTACACTTGTAGCACGCGCCGTAGGATTTATATCCCTCGCCACCATTCGTTGCACTCTGCCTCTGGCGAGGACGGTGCAACTATCGGGACTATCGTCAAGGCGGCCTGGGCTGCCGTGCTGCTCGCCCTTCACGCCCACAGCCGCCATACCACCAAAGATAGCCCCTCGTCCGACGATGCCGAGCTCCCACCACCGCTAGAAGCAGTGGTCTTTGGCGAAATCATCTCGGGACGCGCCTCAGCACATCCGGCCGCCGCCGCCGCCGCGGGGTGCTGCGCGACGCCGGTCCCGGTGGTGGCACGGGTTGAGAGGGGCGCGCGGGCCCACACCCGGGGCGCCGACCTGGTGCGCCAGGTGCGCCAGCAGGAGGACGGCCGCGGCAGCCACGACGCGCTGGGGTTCCGCTCCATCGTGGCGCGCTGCACCGCGTGGCCGACCTCGACGCGCTTCACCTCCGCCGTCAACCACCTGCAGATGCCGCCGGGCTCGCTGGTGCTGGGCGGCACGCGCTACAGCATCTCGACAGCGGAGCGTGGCGGCATGACGGGACAGGTGGACCTCGCCGTCGGCTCGTCCGTCAGCGGGGACTGGCTGGAGCTGGGCCTGTCCTATGGCGACTGCGTGGCGCCGGGCGTCGCGGATGGCCTGCTGGGCCAGCTTGCGGACACGGTGCGGCGCTTCCTCGATCGCCCTGACGAGCCAGCTTGGGGGGGTAGCCCTGACGCAGCAGGAGGGCCGGCACTATCGGCTGAGCGCGTGTCTAGGTCCCGTCTTGATGGAGGTGTGGGCCAGGGGGAGAAGAAGACGGGCTCTGACTTCCAAGTGCAGGCGGCTGATGTCCCTTCTGGCACTTCCGTTGACCCCAGGGTGGCTAGAAGCTGGAATGCTGCGCTGCTTCGGCGCCGGCCTGTTCTGGGAGACAAGGCTCGCCCCCGTTCGGGTGCCTCGTTTTCGGAACTGGGTGGTGACTTGGTGGATGCGGCGTACACGGCGTCCCTCCTCCAGAACAACGGGTTCGAGGTTTCAGTTAATGATGTTCTCAATCATCAAAATCTCCTTTCCCTTAACCAGTTCTGCCTCGGCAAGAAGACTCGATTTGAGAATGAGGACTGAAAATGAGGTGAAGTGGTCTGGATGTACATGCATGACTCTGTTCGTGTTGGTTTTCTTACTTGTCTTTGTTTGTTACAAAGTGCTTCTTGCTCAATCCTGGGGTTTCATTTCTCGATACTGGGCTTGGGGATATGTAATTACACCATGTTAACTTCCCCTGAGACCTACGCTCACAATAAAATTTTGGTTCAGCTTCCTACTGAAGTATGATTCGTAGCAACGCAGCCATGACCACGTGATGGTTGTTCCCCTAGGTACATATTGCCGCGGACTCAGATCTGCCTACCACCGAACCCTCCTTTCAGAGAAAAAAAAGCAGGAAAAGAAAATGGACAGCATAATGAAATCGTCAACACCTAATTAGTGAGTTCACGGTCTATCTGAGCGTCAAAGTCAAATCGCAGTTGAGTGTGCTTGAATGAAACCCACCAAGCAAGATTTGTTAGCAGAACGACCGGTATATCTGGGAAACATCTTGATACAATTTGGGGAAAATGAAAACAAACAAATCTGTTTTCATGTTGCTACCTATAGTATGACTTCGGGATGAAGCAGTTGATATGTACTCAACCTCAACTTTCAAATGATGCATAGTCAAGGAACGTTGAGTCCCCCTTGAGTCTTTGGAGCGCGTCGTAGTCACACTGAAGCTGGACATGAATGCCTCCCTGGGAGTCTTGAGGCAGTATGAACGCATTACCCACGTCTGCCCCAGCGACTCTAACACAGACGGGGGCCCCCAGACCTGGACCCCAGTCCTGACCCATCACCTTCAAGCCCGACATGTCACTCACCACCAGGTCGGGCCCAGGGAACCGCGCCAGGGTCCTCACCAGGTTCGTCGCATCAGGCAGTCTCTTTACAACCCCGATGAACGAGCGGATGGTTCCGTCATCCATGGCCTCGTACGCCTCCCTCACAGCCCTAGCCACCGACCCAAGTGACCCCGGGCCAGCGTCGTCTTCAGAACAGAGCTCCGCGCACCCGAGCGAGACACCTGCATCAGGCTCGCACGCATTGCCAATGAAGTCGGCTCCCAGCAGGGGCTTGAGCCGGAACCGATAGTCGCAGACCAGTGCGAGCAGCGATTCCACTTTGGCCGGGCCGGTGCGGCGGTGCAGGGCCCGCGCGATACTCAGGCGCTTCCACACAAGGGCGGTGACAAGCTCGCTCTTGGTGAACCAAGAGCCGTCCGTTTCCGGGACGCCCCGAATCAGACGTGAGAGATCATGGGGCGAGAAATACCAGGTCGACATCAGAGCCTGCGCGTCCGCCGGCACCCGGAGCCGTCGGCTCCAAGGGGATTCGGTGCCGGGACCGAGCTGCCCTGCCCCTTCAACATCTGGGGTGAGTCCATACCACCGGGGGAGCTCCTGAGCCGAAGGCTTCCTTGCTCGGCCGAAGGACAGCCTCCATCTCTCACTGGCCATTGCTGGAGGGGGTACGACGCGCTGCGCTGTCCCTGCCAGCGAAGCGTGATGAGCCCAACACTGGGCGAATGTGCTGACACCTCTTGCATCAGATACCGAGTGAAACCAGCTGAGTGCCAATATAACACCCCCTTCAATGACATTTACCTGGGTCAACAGTGCCGGGACCTGGTCCGAGGAATGCGAGTTCTTGCTCGCTGCTGGCCCCGGCGGCAGCAGAGGCTCCACCGAGCAATTGGACAGTGGAAAGCTGTGCCGCTCCAGGTCTTCGTACCTCTGATAGGCATTCCAGACAGACTGTAGATGGGATTGTGAGGCCAATGTCATATAGACACCTGAATGTGGTCCGAGTCTCATCTCCAGGTTATTCTTTTGGCTGGAAGCCGCAGGCTCTAGGCCGATGTTGGATGCAAAGTCGGGGAAACGGCTCAATGCAGCGCTCAACCCAAGCTGTAGGTTTCGAAACGTAGTGTGATTCCATGTGCTTGCAAATACCAGAATGAGAGACGAGTATGTTCGAGCTGCAACTTGGTCTATCGGGGAAAGTCGGATAGACGTGTCGCTGACCGGTGTTTGGGGCTTAACGATAACTTGCTCCATCATGCCTTGGGTGTACGACGACTAGCTGCCGCTGGTGAAATTCTCTAGGAGGCTCCGGATCAGATTTCGGGTTTTGAGACAAAGGAAATGGAAACCCCAAGTCGTCTACCTAGTTCGTCTTCCTAGTCCTGAAGTCCGGCAACAACGTCTATCAGCGAAGTATTCGACCTAAACCCGCGCCCGGAGCAGAAGAAATCTCATTTCCTCCAGATCTCAGTATTCAATCCCCGCCTGCTTCATTTGAACACTGCCTAAACCTAACTGACCATCTGCATTTTTGGTAACTTGTAGGTGGCTCGAAACTCCCGCTCCGCCAGGCTCTGTAGCGGGTGTCGGCGGCTACTGGTTTCCAAGGTTTCCTGCGACATATGACTCTCCATTTTTCTTATCCTTCGTTCCCCCACTCAAGTATTCGCGGGGGAACAGGAACGCATGAGGAGTCGATTGTGGACTGCCCAGTGAAGGATTATCACAACTTCCTTCGCGTGGCCTCCCGGGAGCGACTTTCCTTCGGGCAATTCCTTGGCCGTTCCACCGATGACCACCCAGAAACAGCACCATGATCTCCCCGGCATGTGTGCAGACTTACCCATTTTGGGATGAGTCTGGATGTTCCTGTGGATTCTAAGTCACACGGTCTTGCATTGTTGTCCTGGAGGAAACCCTGTGCGATGTCCACCGGTTCTGTCTCAACCCGCGCGGCTGCCACAAGAGAAGCAAGCCATCTGGGCGCGATACTACCTTCCTACCCACCAAAGTCCTGGCTTTTGCACTTTCTATCTGTCGAATTGCTGAAACTCTCAGAAAGACACACGAGATAGGTATTGCGTGATCTAGAATATCGCCTTGCTACGCGCCAAGCCTGCCACCAGGAGCACCGGTCTACGTTCTAGGATAACGCTTCGACGAACATCATGGGCACTCCCGGCCTGACCTTCAAGCCTCTGGCGTCCACATTCGGAGCAGAGTGCAGCGGGTTCGACTTCTCCCGCCTCGTCACGGACGACACTATCTCCAGCATCCGCGCAGGCATGGCCAAATACGGCGTTCTAGTGTTCCGCTCCACGGGGCTGGACGACGCGAAGCACATAGCATTAGCATCGCGGTTCGGCGAGCTCGACGACTATACCACGTGGATCCGGCCGGGGCAGAAGTACCGGCTGGGACAGTTCACAGAGCTCTCGGATGTGGGCAACATCGACGATGACGGCAAGGTCGAGTCGACAGACAGCCTGCGGCACCATATGGGCAGGGGAAATGGGTTGTTCCATGTCGATTGCTCATACAATCCGCGCCGTGCCAGCCTGTCGATGCTGCGGGCCCACCAGCTACCTCCGAAGGGCACCGGGGGTGGGACCATGTTCGCGGACACGAGGGCGGCGTTCGAGGACCTAGATGATGGTACCAAGGATAGGATCAAGGACATCGTGTTGTGCCATTCCATATGGCACAGCCGCCGCTTGGCCGCCCCGGACAACGCGCTCATCCAGCGCATAGATCCAGAGGATTTCTCCATGGGCAAGCATAAGCTAGCGCAGCTCCACGAGCCCAGCGGCAGGATGAACCTCTACATCGCATGGCATGCTCATCATGTCGACGGCTGGCGCAGAGAAGAGAGTAAAGGCTTGATAGAAAGTCTTTTAGAGCACGCTAGTCAGAAGAAGTACACTCTCCGCGTGGACTGGGTCAACGATGGGGACTTGATCATCTGGGTAAGTCGAGCTCCATTACTAACTACGCACTTGCACCAAATAGCGATCCTCATTTCATGGCTAATGGAGACTGGTCCTAGGACAACACTTGCGTGATGCACAGGGCAACTGGCGGAACATATGCCGGCAAGTTTGCCCGCGATATGAGAAGGGCAACTGTCTACGATTCATCCTCGACCGCCTGGGGCCTGAACGACCCGAATGCTGAAAGAGCCGGGATGTACACTGCTGAAGTTATGGCCAAACTCGGAAAGATTATGCAGACACCGTCCTGATCATCTTTCGGACAACCAACGTGTCATTGCCCTTTTTTGCTGAATCATAGACTATTTGTATATTCTTTAAGTTCCTCTACTAAGCCGGAATGACAATTATTGTCCTAATAAGACGAGAAATAATGGAAAATTAGAGGCAGCTAATTCCGCGATACATTGCTTCAAACAGTAACCATTCAGTCTTCTGCACACCAGTGTTGCGCTAGAGCCAACCATGCCGTACTAAATCTCCGTCAAGTTGTTTTGTATATATAGCTATGCATTTACATGATACTTAAAATCGTGACCGATTTGAGATTTAGTAAACTTCAAAATCAGAGTACCCAACGATCAGTAGAACTGTCTCCACCAGGGATTCCTTCACTAATTATATCTCAAATGAGAAGAGTCTTGACTCCTTTGCCACAATTTTGGCCAACTCCCTAACACTCCCCGACCCTCTCAACAAGAGGAGAGGCACACTTGCCTGCAAGTATGCGCCGATCCAGTTCCGCATCTCCACCGCGACAAGCGAGTCAACGCCATAGTAGTCCAGGCTCTTGGCCGGATTGAGGCTCTCCACGGGCGCGGTGATGAGCTTGCCCAGTTGCTGTAGGATAGCCTGGCACACGAGATCGACCGCCTCATCAGCCCCGCCAACGGCTCGTATCGCATCCAGGACATCTGATGCGGGCCCCAGCGACTCTGGCACGTCCGGGTCCTGCTGGCGGGCAAGGTGGCGAAACTTGACATCGGTCATCCACATGCTCTGGCCTAAGCCGATCTCTTCCCCGCGTGGTGTGAGACCGATAGAGCACTGGCTAGCGGCGGGGGTGTCAGCCACAGGATGAGTGACGGCATAGTTGAGGAGGTTGAGGAGCTCAGGCAGCTTGACGGTCCCCAGGCCCTGGCGGCGTAGCGTCGCGGCTACCTCGGGGTTGTCGCTCACGAAGCCGGCCTCGACGACGGCGCCGATGTTGACCGAGTATGCTGGCATGCCGAGGCTACTGCGGTGGCGCGCCATGGCGTCTTGGAAGCTGCATGCCGCGGCGTAGTTGGTCTGGCCTACGTTCCCGCTGATGGCAACCGCCGAGGAGAGGAGGATGAAGAAGTCAAGGTCTGGAGGCGCGAGCTGGTGCAGGTTCCATGAGCCCTGGATCTTGGGCTCGGTGGATGCTGTCCACTGGTCGACAGTCATGTCCTCAAAAATGGTGTCATCGAGTACCATGGCCGACTGGACGAGTCCGCGGAGCGGTGGGAACTCCTTGCCGGGGCCGCATTTAGATAGAAGCGCTCGCACTTCACTCGCACAGCAGACGTCGCACTTCTGCGCGATCAGCCTGACGCCTTTGCTTCGCATTTCCTCCACAAACGCCATCGTTTGATCGTTGCTAGCGCCGGACCGGGAAACAGACATGATTGTCCGCGCGCCTTTCCTCGCCATCCAGCTCACGATGGCTTGGCCTAGACCGCCAAGGCCACCGACAACAAGATACAAGCCCTCCGGCCGTAGCTGCGCTGACTCTGGTGGCGTCGGTAGAACCTTTTCCGGTACAGCAAATCAGCATATCTTCGGGTCATGAAGAGGGAGTATCATATCGAAGATGGCGAGTGGGATAAGCAAAGTCGAATGGGAATGGAGCATTCATACCTTGACCTGTTGTTCTTTTTCAACGGTGAGCACAAGCTTGCCAACATGCTTTCCTGCTTGTATCTGACGGAACGCAACCTCAATATCTGAAATTGGCATCGTCGTTATGGTCACTGGGCGGACAGCCCCTGTTCCTATGAGCTTGACCACGTCGTTTAAGAGTCGCCGCGCGAGGGGCTTGTTGGTCTCGATGATCAAGCTCAAGTCGACATAGGAGAAGGTGATGTTCTTCAGAAGGAATTGCGTGGGCATGAGCACATCATCCATGAAGTCTTTCCTCCCGATCTCGACAAATCGTCCAAACGGCGCCACTGTGTTGCATGATTCCGTGAACATTTCCCCGCTCAGAGAGTTAAGCAGCACATCCACACCGCGGCCCCTTGTGGCCCTGGCAATACCCGCCCTGAAGGCCGTCGTCCGGCTGGAGAACATATGATCCTCGGCAATGCCATGCCCTTCAGCCAGCAGTCTTCTCTTCTCTGCCGATCCGACTGTCACAAAAACCTCGGCGCCGAGGTGCTGGGCCAACATGATGGCCGCCTGACCAACCGCGCCCGCAGCCGAATGGATCAGTACACTCTCGCCCCGCTTGAGCCGGCCCATGTCTACCAGTGAATAGTAAACCGTGGTCCAGACAATGGGTAATGAGGCGGCGGCCTCGAAGGAAAGTGAGTCAGGTACTATGCTGCAGCAGTCTCCATGGACGACGGGATAGTTGGTGTAAGATCGCGAGTAGAGCGCGCAGACTCGGTCCCCTACCCGATAACGGTCCGTCATGCTCGCTCCGACAGCGGTGACTACCCCACTGCAGTCATTGCGCATTTCAGCGATCCCTTCAAGCTGTCCGGCTGCTATCAAGACGTCTTTGAAGTTGATGCTCGCTGCTCGAAGCTCCAGCCCGACGTCGTCGGGGTGTAGTGGCTGCGATGGGCCTTCAGCCGCGTCGGCCGTCCATCGGATGGTCTCGAGAAGACCACGAACACCCAGCTCGGCCCTCAGTACCTGGCCGTGCCCTATGAATGGGCCTAGCTCGGGCTCCGAGAGACCACTTGCCTGGTGTATGTACCGGCTCATCTCGGCCTCGTGGAACACACGCGCAACGTAGAGCTGGCCAGCTCGTTCTAAAAATTCCGCCTCGACCTCCCTACACGGCCTATCCAGGTCAAATGACGGACTCTGGATTATTGTCTGAATCAAACCAGCTATCATCTTCCAGTTGGGTGAGTCTGACGATGTGTCCAGATCCAGGGTCACCAGCCTGATATCTGGATGTTCCAGCCTGAAAGACCTGGCAAAACCGTTCACAAGTCCGCCATTTGGCCGTTCTCCCGTGATTTTCCTCGCAATTGTGATCCAAAGAACAGCCTTGGAGGATAAGAGGCAACTTTTAAAAGCTTCCCAACTGTCATTTGGCAAACCCGAGGATAGGCGATCAGCAATGTCGGGCAGGAGGATAGAGATACTTGCAGATCCCTTGAAGTGGGGGGCGTCTCGTAACTTTTGAAGAGCTATATGAGGCTCTCCTAGGATCTGGCTCATCTCACTGCCCAGCGCTTGTATCTCTGGCATAGATGTGGACTCGCTCAGGATTTGAATATTGCTTGCAAGCGATTCTTGTGTCGGACTTCGCGGCTCTAAGACCCTCGCAACGAAGACGCTCAATGTGCGCCCATCTTCCACTTCATAATCATGAAAGATAGGTTCTGCATGTTCAAATCCAGCTTTCTCCAGTTTCGCAGTCCACTCGGGCACTGAAAGCAGTGGTGATAGCTTCCTGTCATCCTCGGCTCCAGCCCACCACCCCGAGAACATGCCGAAGACGAAGCTGTAGTAAAGTTGGTCCTCGCTTATCTCCATTAGAACGAGTCGGCCGCCCGGTTTGAGTAGCCTCTTCGCCTGGTGGAGCGTTTCGTCAATAAATTTCGTCGCGTGGATCACGTTGCAAGCGACAACCAGGTCATAGCTCCCGGTCTGGAAGCCCTGCTCCTCCACGTCCCGCTCGATATCCAGGACCTGGTAGTTGACAATGTCATTGTATTCTGCGAGACGCTCCTTTGCCGCCTCAAAGAACCCAGGCGATATGTCCGTGAAGTCGTAGCTCGAGACCAGCCTGCGCCTTGATCCCAGCGCCGGACGAACACCATTTGCCTCCAGGATAGGCAGAGTGGCTGACGCAGTACCGGCCCCAATTTCCAACACCTTCATACCTGGATTCTGTTTGCCGAGCTCGCTGACGAAGGTAGAGATCTGATGATAGCACCGTGGGCAGCGCTCCTCTGAATAAAGCCGCAACAGTATATCGTCTTGGGTCAGGAGCAAGAGTGGGTCCACTGTGCCTTTCAAGATTTCGAACAGGTGAGGAGCCAAGCGAGAGATCGCCTCACCTAGAATGCCGAGGTCGACATTAGAGCAAGCACCCTCCCTGTCAGTGGAAGGACTATCGTCGCAAAGGTCATTGACATGGGCGAGCGCCCACTCGAACCACCGGCGCCTAGGCTCTAGCTGTATCTCGTCCAGAGACAGCGGCTGCGTCGTTTGTCTGATCGCGGACAGGACAATAGAATCAAGGGCGTGGTTCTGTTGCACTACAGACCCGGATCCAGACTTGAACCCTTGGCGACAAACGACATCCACATGGTCGTCGGTCAACGCGTCACAGTAGGCGACCCAGTGAACGGCATGGCAGAGCTCTCTGGCTGGTCTCCCGAGATACACTTCACCGGGCAGAGTGGCAGCTGATACGCCGGTGGCCTCAAAAACCAGTTGCTCTTGTCCGGTCCCTGTCTCTCTGACAGAAACGTTGAATACTTGGGTGCCATCTCCCCTAGTAGCATAGCATTTAAACTTTCGACCGGGTCTGTCATCATGATTTTTGGCGGTAACAGTAAGAGAGCGGATGAACGTGGGAACCACTGTTGAGGTGATCCCGTCTTCCAGAATCAGGATCGAGCAGAGACCCTGAAATAGACAAGCATCGAGTGTAGCGGGGTGGATGGTATATGGGGGAGCGTGGCCCGCCAGGGCGGTGTAGTCCTCCCTATCAGGGGACTCGACCATGCTAAAACAGGACTCACTGCCTGTCTTGATGTTGACGAGTCCTCGGAAAGGGTGTTGCCAGTCCAGGCCTATCTCTCGACTCAAGTAGTATAGCTTCTTTGGGCTCACACTGTGGTTATTCCGGGATGCGTTGAATTCCCGGCCGACTTTGTCGTGGACAAGGTTTTCGTTATTGCTGTTGGACAAGCCAGGGTCGTGTGAGCCAGCCTTTGTGTTGTCCTCAGCCAGGAGGTCGACACTCACTAGCCCTCGACAATGCTCCACCCAGTCCCCGGCTGAGTTGACCGTGAATATTCTGAATTCTGACCATTGACTTGACGATTCTCTGGCTGAACGTGGCTGTGGCCGGAGCGAAAGCGTGATCTCGAGGTCGTCCACTCCCTCCCCCGTTTCGGCGAGAACCAGAGCCTTCCCTATGCTGATGTTGCGGAAAACAAAATTGCTTATCAAGGTCGCCGTGTGTGTGCTGCTTTGCATCACCGTATGCTGCCGCGCCGCCTCAATTGCCATAGACAGGTATCCTGCGGCGGGGAAAACAATCTGTCCTTGCACTTTGTGGCCTTTTAGCCATGGAATATCCTTTATGCGGAGATACTGACGCCAGCGTGGCTCGGTCCGGTTGTGGTCCGGTGACAGGCTGCCCAGAAGCTCATGTGGAAGGAATCGGCGATGCCTGTAGTCCTTGGAAAGCCGGCTTTCGTGCCAGTAAGCTCTGTCGTGATCGAATGGATAAGGCGGAAGATCCATTAGAAGGTCCGGTCGAGTTTGGCAGACGGAGTTGTTAGCACGACCCAGGTCAATCGACTTTCCCTGCTGGAAGAGAAAACCCAGACAGTTTAGAAGTGCCTCCTCCGCACTCAGCTTCCTGTCTAAGATGCCGCTGTATGAAATCTCCCTGGCGTCGGGTGATGCGGCCAAAGTTTGCTTGACTGGTCCACCAAGCTGAGGGTACGGCCCGATTTCCAGAACCACGTCGACCATGCGGCTTCCGCCATGACCGTGTTCCTCTCCAAGACACATATTTCTCACAGCATCCGTGAAGAGAACCGGCGACACGAGGTTCTGGACCCAGTATTCTGGATCAATGCTCTCTTGCTTAACAGTCTTGCCAGTCAAGGACGATACCATCGTGACCAATGAAGTAGATGAACAAGAGGTGATGCCGTCGATGGCCTCCCGATATTGTGTCTGAATCCCGCTCATCTGGGGTGAGTGATATGCCGCGCCGTTCGTGCGAAGTTTACGGTTGAACACATTCTTCTCATCCAGCACGTCCTTCAGTTTATCGATCGCCGCACACTCTCCCGAAACAGTGACGCTCGATGGGCTGTTATAGCAAGCGATATTAAGCTTCTCGGAAAAAGGTCCTAAACCATCAATCAGCTCCGAGGCTTCCCTGGGTGACGATCCCACTGCCAACATGGCTCCCAACTCTCCCTCCCCGAGGCGCTCGATCAGATTTCCCGTAAGGTGTCCTCGATGATATGACAGTGTGATTGCATCTTCGAATGACAAAAGCCCGGCGGAATAAGCAGCTGCTATCTCCCCACTAGAATGGCCGGCCACCGCGCATGGCGTGACACCTAGCTCGCACAGCATGTCCACCAAAGCGAGCTGGATGGATGTGGACAAGGGCTGTCCAAGGGCCGGGTCATCCACACTTGATTCTTCCTGGTTCCGAGAAAGCTCGCCCAAGACATTCCACTTGCATCCCAATTTGGAGAGATGCAGATTCGCGCGCTCTAGCGATCTGGTAAAGGAAGGCCAGTTGCCAGCAAGGAGCTCCCTCCCCATGTTATAGTACTGCGCACCCTGGCCGCTGAACACATACGCGATCCTCGGGGGCCAAGAGCTCTCAAATTTGCTGGCAGGAATGGGCATCTGAACCTGTTCGGAAAGCCGTCCTACAAGCTCTTCCAAAGATGAGGCCACCAGCGCAATCCGATGGCTCAGTATAGCCCGCCGGCTTAGCGTATGGGCAAGTCGGAGCATCATGACACCTTGGCCTAGTTCAGTATCGTCTGGTTCAGACCCTGGATCAATCGAGCTGAGGTATGAGCCGAGATACCGGGCAAGATTGTTTGCTGAGCGTTGGGCAGACTTCTCGCTTGCAGCGCTCAGAACAAACAGCAGCGGTCGCGGTATCGTTAACAGGATGCTTTGGGCGTGTCCCTTCTCGGACTTTGTCTGGCCACTCTGCGGTGCTTCCAACACAGCATGAGCATTTGTACCGCCGTAGCCGAAGCTTTTGGGACCTTGTCAGCGAAACGAACATGCATTCGCTCGTGGATGGCCGAAGGAGGCCAGCCAGAGTCTACTCACCTATTGACCGAAATCCGAGCCAAAGGTTGCGACTCCAAGGACAGAGGCACCTAGCCAGGAAGTTTGTCAGCCACGAAGATCCGGGTCTGCAAGTGCCTGCGAGTTCTAACAGAGGCAATTCTTACACGGAGCTTCCATTCATCAAATAAAATTTGGCTGTTCGCCTTTTCAAAGTTTGCCTGCGGAGGAACGGCCCCCTTCTCAAGCATGAGGACAGCTTTAACCAAGCCGGCCAAACCAGCAGCGCTCTCTGTATGGCCGATATTGGCTTTAATGGATCCAATTAGAAGGGGATGGTCCGCATCTCGGCCAACAGCAAGAGTAGAAGCGATAGCCTTCACCTCGATAGGGTCGCCCACAACGGTGCCTGTGCCGTGGGCTTCGACGTAGTCGGCCTGCAGCGCCAGACCGGCCTCCTCGTACGCCCTGCGGATGGCCTGCTCCTGAGCGCGGCCGCTTGGTACGCTGATGCCATTTGTGCGGCCATCCTGGTTGACGACGACGTTGCGGAGCACGGCGCGGACGGGGTCGCCGTCTCGGAGGGCGGCGGCCAGCGGCTTCAGAACGACGCCGGTGCAGCCCTCGCCGCGGCCGTACCCGTTCGCGCGGTGGTCAAAGGAGAAGCTGCGCCCGTCGTCCGAGAACATGCGCAGCCGGCTCTGGTAGGTGTAGCGCTGCGGGTCCAGCAGGAGGTTCACGCCGCCCACGAAACTGAGGTCCGTCTCCCCCGCCCGCAGGCTCTGCACCGCCGCGTGCAGGGCCACGAAGCTGGACGAGCAGCCTGTGTCGACAGTGAAGCTGGGACCGCGGAGGTTGAAGTAGTATGAGATGCGGTTTGACGAGATGGCCGGGCCGATGCCTGTGGTCTGGTACGTCGGCGGGTACTGTGTGTCCCGGGACAGGATCTCGTGGTAGTCGGACGCCCACTGCCCGACATAGACGCCCGTGTTGGAATCCCAAATCTGCTCGGGCGTGATGCCGGCGTTTTCAAATGCCTCATATGCCACTTCGAGAAGCAGTCGTTGTTGCGGGTCAATTGCCTGTGAAGACCGCCATGGCCTGGCTCGTCACCCGAATTGTCCAGCAAGTATTGGTTTAAAGGTGGGAGGGCACGTACGCTGGCTTCCACCGGGTGCACGCCGAAAAACGCCGCATCCCAGGCGGCGATATCTCCGTCTAAAAAGTGTCCCCCCGATGTGTTTGTCTATATCTTGGTTAGCCTGCTTGCTGCCCAGGGTGCCGAGGCCACTTGGTGCTTCACCCTCATCTTCGAGTGCCCGGGCTGAGTGTACTTCAAAGACAGCAGCCGAGAGGTGTTACGTACGGTTCCATAATCGTATTTTCCTGGTCGGTGGAAGGCTTCCATATTGAACCTGTTGCCCGGTCCAGGTGTCCAGGCTGTTCTCCCAGCGGCCAACCTCTCCCACAGCTTTTGAGGATCCGAACCCCCCCCTGGAAGGCGACAGCTCATACCTACCACTGCTATTGGCTCAACACCGCTCTGTGCTGTCTGTTCACCCACAGATGACCATGGAGAAAAGGAGGATGTTTCAGAACCCGTCGTCCCTGTCATCTCTGGGCCGCTCGTCGCCATGATGTAGGTGATTTGGCCCGGAAGCCCGGAGTTATGGATCGTTGGCGACGGAGTGACCTCAAGGGAAGGCAATCCCAGTACCACTGATTGGTCTCTGTCTGTCGGCAACGTTGTCAACTGATGCGTCTGCCTGCTGTGCAGCCTGCTGTGTATCCTGCAGTGTAGCCGCTTCAAGAGCATAGATGGTATGAATGAGAGTATCCACAGATAAGAAATAAAATAGCGGTCGGTTGAAGCTGAGTTTCTTCTTCCGTGTCACCTCGGGATGGATCTAGGAAGGTTGGCAAGACAATTGAAATTCTTGTCATTATTCCCTAGACTTCATTCTGGTGCCGCAAGAGGAAAAGGCCATGGTCGATATCCACTTATGCTTACACAAATTCTTCTCTTCCATCCTGAAACCCTGGGGGGTAGCGGCAATCCCAGCTTTCCATGGTTCCCCGTCTTATCCGTGGTGGTTTCCTTTGACTCCTTCGGTGCACCTTCGCTTGGGACATTGCATGCAAGAAATTACACAAATGGATCTACAAGAAAGAAACGCGAGTCCATACTGGACGTCAATGTAATGGTAAAGGGTAGGTTCTTACCGGAGGATGACGTTGAAGGATGGCGAAGACGAAGGAAAGGGATAGCCGAAGGAAATAGGTATCCTTGGTTCCACCCAATGGAGATAAACCCCCATGTAACTTAGAGCTATCACTCTAGTCATGTGACATGTCATTGGGACTTGAACTTGATATTGCCTGTTATTTCAAAAAAAGAAAAGAGTGAAGCCAGACTAGGCACAAATTTGGAGAAACTCTTGTCAGTCGTAATACCTGGGGATCTGGCAATCCCAGACAGAGACTGGAAGTAATGAATTTGAAAAACCCAGGTGTCAATGCCCATGGCCAGATACAATGATTGCACGGTAAATTGTGATATTTTGTTTCTTAAAAAGGATACGATGCTACAAGTGATCAAGTATTGAGCACGCCGTTGATTTGATTGTTTGAGAGACGGCCGCTGTTGCACTATCACTGCATTAACCAGCTTTTGGATCCTCTTCAGTTGCACTTTTCATTCATGAAGTCACTCTATCGTGGATCCAGGCTATAACATCATTTGTGAAGCAAACCCTGTCAGGGACAGGCTCCCGAGGTTTCTATGTAAAATGTGATAGCACCCCCTGTATGTCTCAAAATGCTTGTCCTCAACCTTGATCCTCTCGAAGTAGCCCCTGGCAGCATCGATACTGACAAGGTGGTCATCGTCACCGTGCCCGATCCACACTTTAAACCGTTCCTCTAACGTGTCAGACAGGTCGTGAAGACCAAGGTCGAGCTCTTGAGCCCGGTGCAGCATGCCGACGATGCCTTGGAGGGTGCCGGTGTCGTGGATCAGGGGGTCTTGAACGGTCTCCCTACGGACCACATCGGACCGGGATATCCACTCAAGCCTCTGTTTCTGGTGAAGTTGAAAGTTGGGCAGCCACGCAGCTAGAGTGCGTGCGACCAGGAGCACCGGCCTTGATGGAAGGCCGTTGCGGTGCAATCGGATGAAGGGGGCCTCAAGTACATACCCTCGTATGCTGCTCCTCGTCTCGCGATCCGTGCGGGCAGCCCACAGCAGGACCTGAGCAGCGCCCATACTGTGGCCGCCCAGGAACTGTGGCAGTTCGGACGGGGCCAGCGAGGAGACGAAGTCGGTGATGTCAGACAGCACAGTCTCGGTGGGGCCCGTTGCGCCCCTGTCGGAGGGCTTGCGAACCGAGCGACCCCAGCCACGCTGGTCAATAGCATGCACCACGATACCGTGGGTGGCCAGCGTGTTGAAAATCTCGCCGTAGTTGTTGCAGTGAGCGCTGAATCCATGAAGCCAGATTAGACGGGCCTTGGCCACTTCAGAGTCTTGCGATGGCTGGATATCCCGTCAACACTGAACTCAAGTCCTTGACCACCATTCACGCGTGCGGCTCCGAATAACGAATGTGCAGCTCGGACTGGGGGCTTACCTCCCAAGATTTCTGATACAAGTTGGACCCGTCTGCTGTAACCAGAGTGGACTCGTGAGTGATGACCATTTTGTAGGTGGTGTACTCCACCTTGGATCGCCATTAACGTTGGGAAGCGTATTTGTAGGAATCCAAAATAAGAGGATGGATTAGGAGCGCGGGGGGGGGGGCAAGAGCTTTGTAGTTAGCAAAAGGTCAGGCCTCGTTGGACAAGCTCGACCTAATACTTACTTAAGTAAGTAACCAAGTATGTACGGCGTTGTACATGGTTGGTGACTCTATGGCTTGACCTGGACAAGAGAGCACATTATAGTAGAAGGAGGCGTCTGCTGACAGTGCGAAGGAAGGGTTTGACTGTGTGCTGAGGGCTGGGATCGAGCTCTTCCTGTGTAACTACAGGTACTTACGTTTTATAATACTGTGCAGCCGCATTCTTTCAGCGTGCTTGCCGCCAACCTGCAGTGGCTCTTGGCACCTGCAGTGGCCAAATGCGCACCTATTATACACACGGCACACCTTCTCGCGGCATCTGCCTGCCGTCGACCAACGTGGCGTCTGCGAGAGCCTGTGCGTCCGTCTGTTCGTCCGTCACTCACTGCACTCGATTGTTCAAGCCTGGCCTCACGGAACGAGCCTCAGCAGCCGGCCATTGCAGCTGCACGATGTGTTCGATCCAGCACATGGACGTCTGGGGCCCCTTTGCCCCGGGCCAGCGCTGCGGCAGCCTCACCTTCACCCTGTTGTTCCAGGAGGTCGCCATGGGCATCGCCCCAGCCGCCTGCACGCTGCTCCTCGCCCTCCCACGAGTCGCTTTTCTTGCCCGCCAGCCGTCGGCAACCAGCCGCACCATCGGCTATGGCCTGAAGCTGGTAAGTCTGTCTTGCCCTTCATCATGAATACACTCACCAACCAACCTTGGTTTCTTTTCTTCTCTCGCAGGCCACCTTGGCCGTGCTTGCCACCCTCCAGTTAGCCTTTGTGTGTGTGATCGCGGCCCATTCCGTGCCTAGCACACGCGCCTCTCTCGCCGCTGCCATCGTCTGCCTGCTATCGACCGTCGTCTTCATCTGCATGTCTGAGCTGGAGCACACCCGTTCCCCTCGGCCCTCTCACATCCTGACCGCCTACTTTTTTATCTCTTGCCTGCTGGATATTATTCGGGCCAGGACTCTGTGGATGATCATCGATGCCACCCTGGCTGCCGGCCTCTTTACTGCCACACTCGCAGTTCGCGGCCTGGTACTCCTTCTCGAGTCGTCCTCAAAGACCAACGCGTTGAAGGCCCAGTACAAGGATGCGCCGCCCGAGTCAACAAACAGCATCTTCAGTCTGTTTCTCCTCTGGTGGCTGAATCCGCTGCTGAGACTGGGCTTCAAGGAGGACTTGTCCTTGCAAAGTCTGCTCCGTCTCGGGACTAGCATGAGCCCCCAGCTTCTCCTCAGGGAAACTTTCGTTCGCTGGTCACGAGGTAGGTTGCCCTTATGACACTCGAGCTCTCTTCCTTACTGCCAGGGTGTATCCGAGAGCTCGAAACAACTGACACCTTCCCTCCTCTTCTCTAGCACAGCAGGACAAGCAGCACTCTCTGTTCCTCTCTCTTATGTGGCAGCACAAGCGCACTGTGCTTGGTGGCGCCCTGGTCCGCCTTTGTCTCTCCGCCTTCACCTTCTCACAGCCTTTTCTTGTTGAGGCGTTGCTGGACTACGTTCGAAAGGGTTCCTCGGGCACTTCCGCTGAAGGCATGTGGCTGATCATTGCTTATGCAGCCGTCTATACCGGAATTGCCGTACGTAACTCCTCATCCAAGCATCTTGCAGCTTCTGTGCGTCATGCTGATGGCCCCGTAATTCGTCTTTTAGATATGCCAGGCAGGGTACATGTACCAGACTGAAAGACTCATAGTCATGATCCGCGGTGGTCTGATATCAATGCTGTACCGCGACGTACTGAACATGGACACGATCAAATCTTCAAAATCCTCTCCCGTCGCGCTGATCAGCATGGACATGGAGAAGATTGCCTTTGGCTTGCAGACCTTTCACCAAACGTGGGCCGGGCTGCTCGAGTTCGCTGTGGCCATTTGGTTGCTCCAAAGGCAACTAGGGCTGGCTGTCCTGGGATCGATACTGCTGTCTTTGGGTGAGTTCTCGACAGATGCCTGCACCGTGACTACACTCTAATCAGCCTCGTTACTCATGGCGTCCTTTTCGTGGCCCGGTCGCTGAACAGACTACAGCTTGTATATTTGCGGGTGCCTTCGTGGCAGGGCTTGGCGGCAGTCGTCAAGCACGATGGATGAGTGCGAGTGAGAGAAGGGTGGATGTTACCACTGCTATGCTCGGGCGGTTCAGATCTGTCAGGCTCGCCGGTTATGCCGACGTTTTGAGCGCACAGATCTCAAAGTTGCGGAACCGGGAGGTCGAGATTTCAAAACAGTTCCGAAAATGTCTCGTTGCCATGGTCACCTTATGTGAGGCTCCTCCGAAATATTCAACTTCCCCAATGCAATGCCGATGATTTTGCACCTCAAGGGACTGCCTGACTGACCCAAAATGACCTGAACTTGCAGCGTATGCTTCAAACATCGCGGCACCGATTCTTGGACTAGGAGTATATGCGCTCACTCCCAGCATACGAGGATCTGCCATATTTGATTCTACTATGGCCTTCTCTTCCCTGTCCATCTTTACGCTCCTTGGCCAAGCTACTACTACTTTCATACAGGCAGCCCTGGGTCTCATGTCCGCGGTGAGTTGCATAGAACGATTTAGGCAAAACTTCCCCGTTGGCTGGAATGACAATCGAGCTGCGATCGGGCCATTCTCTTCAGGATCGGACGGGGACACCCTGCCGGACCTCACTCTGCAGACGAATGATTACGAACTATCAGAGATCGGGACAAGACGACTGAGCGTGCGCGAGGCAAATGCGTGCGTAGTTGCACATAGCGTGACGCTGGGCTGGCCAGAACACCACGACGTTATCAGAGGCCTTTCTTTCACAATCAAGCGGTCCCAATTCACGACTGTGACCGGCGGAATTGGAACTGGAAAATCAACTTTGCTTCGGTCAATCCTTGGTCAGGCCGAGATCTCCGCAGGTACCTTGGCCACATCGTTTACACGTGCTGCATATTGCAGCCAGTCACCGTGGCTCTTGAATCAGACCATCCGGCAGAATATCCTGGGAACCGACAGCTTTGAAAGTAAATGGTATACTACTGTCTTGAGGGCTTGTGAGCTTGAGCAAGACGTGCAAAACATGAGTGGCGGCGACTTGTCGGTCATTGGGAGCGAGGGCGTTCGCTTGAGCGGTGGACAGCGCAAGAGACTGGTATGATATTTGATGTGATACTCTGCTATCCACGGAGAGGTGCTTACCTCGACCCACCGACAGGCGCTCGCAAGAGCTATTTATTCGAGGCTCGACGTCTTGGTTCTCGACGACGTTCTCAGCGGCCTGGACCCCCAAACTAGTCGTCAAATTCTGATGAACCTGCTGGGGCCGGATGGGCTCCTGCGTGCCTCGAAACGGACTGTCATCCTGGCTACAGTCAATGGTAGGACACCCATTGTCAATTTTGTGTTCTCTCTACTGACGAGCACGATAGACTTCGCCCTGTCGCTTGCAGACGAAATCATAGATCTAGACCAACTCTCGGTAGTGACTGACGATGCAGCCTCTAAAACTACCCCCGTCTCTCCCGGACCTGGGTCGGGGAGCACAGCGCAGGCGCTTTCACCGGAATCGACTGCTGACAATGAGGCTGAAGACGAGGCAATGACGACCTTGCGTCTTCAGGAGGAACGAATCTCATATGCAAGAGAACATCGCAAAGGAACCGACAAAAGGGTTTATGGTTACTATATATCGCAGATTGGCGTCGCCAAGTTCCTGCTTTTCCTCGCCTGCTGTATAGGGCAGGTGTTGGGATTTTACATGCCTCGTACGTCCTAATCGTGGCCCTGTCTCCTCTTTCATGATGAACAGACACTCTGAAGGAAATACAAGTTGAACCCTATCTAACCCCTTTGGGCAGAGATTTGGATTGCTCTTTGGACCGATGCCAATGAGTCCGGAACGGAAGGGTTCCGCGCCGCGACCTATATCGGAGTCTACGCGATGTTTGGGGCATTCGCAATGATATGCTTGGTTCTGGGAGGAATGTGGGTTCGAGCACCTTTCCAATCCAGTTTCAGCACGAGAGTCTTTCTCCGGTTTTTTTTTTTTTTTTTTGCAGGTCGCTGATGATGCACATACAGGCTTTTATTGCTTCGAATCGTCCCCAAGACAGCATTGTCATTGCACGCTGCTCTTCTAAACGCGGTGGACAGGTGAGTATAACCCCGATTGCTATGAACTAGTAGCAGACCGATTTTGAATGCTAAGTATTCCCTCTCAGAGCACCTGTCTCGTTCGTGGTTGGTAAAGATGTAGGCGAGATTGTCAACCGGTGAGCTTGCTGTCGCTGCCATTCAGGCATAAGTTCTTTACTGACAACCTCTTGTTTTGAAATTCAGCTTTAGTCAAGATCTGATGATTGTTGACACGGACGTGCCCATCGCCGCCTTCATGACGATCTTTGCATGCTTAAGCTGCATTGTTCAGGCCATCTTTCTCTGCATATCTGCCCCGTATATTGCTGCCGGCGTGCCGATTTTCCTTGGCACATTTTACATGATCCAGAGGTTCTATCTGCAAACATCCCGCCAGCTCCGTGTGCTAGACATCGAGGCAAAAGCGCCGCTAATCTCACACTTCCTCGACACGCTGCGTGGATTGACCACTATCAGGGCACAGGGCTCAGGACCGGCGTTCGAGCAGACATTCTTAGAGATGCTCGACCTATCTCAACGCCCGTTCTACTTATTATGTACGCAGTCCAAGTGCCCCCAAGGATGTGGTCAAGCTAACAATGTTTTCTTTTTCTTTTTCAGACTGCATCCAGATCTGGCTTGGTCTTGTCATCGAGATGTGCGTGGCGGCCGTCGCCGTTGTGCTGGTTGGTGTTACTGTCAGCGTTCGAAACAGTCCCACAGCACAGTTCCTGGGCGTATCACTGCTCAGCATCGTCAGCTTTGCGGTTAATCTTGACGACCTAGTCCGAAATTGGACCAGTCTCGAAACGGCCATACAGGCGATTTACAGGATCCGGTCCTTCTCTCTGAATACCGCGTCTGAGGAGATGCCTGGAGAAGACCACGACCCTCCTGATGAGTGGCCTAGAGAAGGTCATGTGGAATTCAGGAACGTAAATGCAGCTTACGAGTCAGTGCTTACCCATTGCGCCGGGCCGAACAGACATGTGCATTCTATACTGACTATGAGATCCTGTGTATCTATATAGATCACAAACTGTGCTTCATGATATGACCTTCACAATCCGAGGTGGCCACAATGTCGGAATCTGCGGACGGACGGGAGGGTAAGCAAGATATGCCGTCTCTTAACTCGGAAAGCTACTGGGTGCGGCTAACATGTGGGATTCCAGTGGGAAGAGCTCTGTGCTCGCAACCCTCAGCAGGATACTAGACCTCGAGCGCGGGTCCATCCGGATCGATGGTGTCGACATCGCGTCTATACCTCGGCACCTGCTGCGGTCCAAAGTATTGAACGTGCCGCAGGAGCCCTTCGTCATTCCGGGAACCATACGCGACAACATCGACCCCCTGAGGAGACTTGCTGACGATGACCTGGTCGCGATACTGAAGGACGTCTGTCTGTGGGACGCTTTAGAAGGGGGCGAGCAGGATGCGGGGGAGGCATCGGAGAGGCTGGAAATCGACGCCAAGAAGGCGGCCCTGTCGGCTGGACAGCTGCAGCTTCTCTCGCTGGCGCGGGCTATGGTTCAGGGTGGCAAGATCATTGTCATGGATGAGGTTGCCAGCAAGTAAGTGGTCACCACTTATTTTTTTCTTATTTTTTTTAAAATTATGTATTTCGATTCTAGCGAACCTGCAGACTGACGTTTGGGAGCAGCCTCAACGCGGAGACGGATGGTCTGCTCCGGAAGGTCATACAGGACAAGTTCTGCCACCATACTGTGATCTCGGTGTCGCACAGTGCTGAGAGCCTACTGGATTGCGATGAGGTGCTGGTCATTGATCAAGGCAGGGTGGCGGAATTCGACAAGCCTGGAAACTTGGCTGCCAGGCCAGATTCCAAGTTCAATCAGATGTTTCTCAACTCAAGAACCCCTCTTGAGTCTGCCTAAGATGCTCTCAACCTATTGCCTAGGTAAGTATACATGGCATGGCAGCAAAAGGGATGTTCGGGGCGGCTACGGCGGATTCATGTCGGATACTGAAAGAATTTTGGAAGAAGGGTAAAGTGTCGCCTATCTCAGCAGTGAAGAAAATGCCCTGTCTCCGGTCTGACTTCGGCCTCACAGTGCATAGAATAGAGCTCATTGATGCGCAAAGGTATCTCCGTGTCCAACATATTAACAGAAGAAAGAGAAGTATTTACACCTCCAAGTAACAACACCGAAGTCGACGGCAACCGAGCGTAGCTCAGCTCCCACCATCCCCTCCTGCACTCTACATATGTAGGTAGCCAGCCCGCCATCTAGCACCCGCTAGTCTTGATAGCAGACGTCGCGCACGCGGTCCCACTAGGCCCAGACCCGACCTTGGTCGGCTCGTCGCCGTTGCTGTTGCCCTGGTAGAGCCAGCAGAGGTCGCCGCCGCTGACGCACGAGCCGGAGATGGTGGTGGAGTCGCCGTAGTTTACGTTGACGCCGGCGACGACCTTGCCACCCGTAACCTTGACGTTGGTGAAGGTGCTCTTGCGCGCGTACTGCGTGCCGCAGTTGCCGCACGACCGGTACAGCTTGCCGATGCTGCTCGCGAGGAAGTTCTTGACCGCCACCGTGCCGCCGCCGTTGTGCTGCAGCACCTTGTCCGAGGCGCTGCGCGCGCCGCCGCCGTTGACGTACGAGGTGCCCGAGGTCTGCTTGAAGGTCGCCGCGTCCTCGCAGACGTCGCTCCACCAGCTTGTTGACGAATGTTTTGTCAGCTCATTTGGTTTTTTTTTTTTTTTTTGGCATCTCGTGAACGTGTGTGCCGGGAGGTCTGTGGGGGGAGTAAAAAGAGAGTGGGGCATGGGGGTCGCCGGGGCTGACTTACACGTTGTTCAGGGTGCAGGTGCCCTTGCAGTGGACGCCCTCGCCGTTGTTGGGCCCGATGATGACATTGCTGAGCACGGCGCCGTCCTCGAGGAGGAAGACGGCGTCGGCGTCGCCGCCCTCGGCCTGGTCGTTGCACGTCGAGGGGCTGCGGTCCCACTGCTTGAGGCCGCCGTCGAAGGCCTGGCCGGCGGCGATGGTCTTGACGGCGGCCAGGGCGGTGGTGCCGGACGAGGCCGGGAACGCGGTCTGCAGGTTGGTGTTGGTCGCCGCGAGGGCTGCGCCGAGGGCCACAGGGGCGCCGGACAGGAGGGCGATGAGCTTTGAGACCATTTTGAAGTGATGAGAGAAGAGGGATTTAATCTGAATACCTAAGATTTTATAATCAATGGGTGGATCGGGATCTTCCTTCTGGATACAGAGCACATATGGCCAAGGACAGCAGAAGACCCGCGGCGGCCATCATTGTTATATGTGCGAAGCTCGAGGCGCGCTCGAAGAGTTCCAATGCGTTCGTTCCTCCCGTGCTCGTATCGGGCCCGAATGTGGTTGCTATTCTCCCTCCACTAGGAAGGGGAGATACACCACCAGCGCACACAGTCCTTCCCTTCCTGATCTGATCTCAGATCCAGGACTGTTGTTGGTCGTACATGAAACAATGGCGCCCAAGGCGTCCCGCTCATACCATAATCAAGGGTACGCTTTGGACAGGCATAGATAGATGACCGAGAGACCATGTAACATCCGGTGCCAACACTTCCACCTTGGCCAGTGGGAGCAGCAAGGCTGATGCCGTAGGAGCATTCGAAAGATACAGAAGTTCCACCAATGACCACACCATGTAAGAGCCGCAACCAGGCTTCGGAAAAGGACTATGACTGAAGTGGAGGCATTGCTCATAGTAGGGCCTTAGAGGTCAGTCTAGCCTCGCGTTAACCACAATAATTCGAGCGTATGAGTGCGCCCTGGCCAAGTAGTCTACCTCAGTCGAGGCCAGTTAGGTAGTCTGTCTTGGTGGTTAGCCGCGAGGGACTCGTCTTAATACATCGAATATTACTGCCCTCGACTAAGCCTCTTTCAGGATCGCACGGGATTGTGTTTGTCTTGGCAGTAGGATCAAGGCGGGCACTACCCCGGACGGCACTTCAGTTTAACGCGCCGAAGCGACCGGGTTGGTGGAAATTGAATGGAGCTTTATTGCATCTTCCCAATTCGTTTGTTAGGCCGAAAAGGTGGATCATTCTTCCTTCGAGTTCATGATGGATGCTGACCGGCAATGCAGAACCCTGTGCCCCAGATCGGTGCCAAGATCGACTTGGCTCTTGGACTCCAGCGTGACCACAAAGCTTGACTGAACTCTGTCGATCCCGAGGCACTCGAAACAAACCCGCATATCAATGGGGAGAAACATCCCTTGGACCTGAGTCTGGACCGCGGAGGCATCGCCCCCTTCTTCAAATTCCTTGCACATTTCAGCTATGCTCCCTGCGAGACTGGCTGCAACCTGTGGTGAGGTGACGCCCATATTATCTCCAGTAATGACAGTCCACTCGTAGTCATCAAACACGAGGCCGTTGACACAATTAAAGACGCGCTCGATCGATCGACATGATTGCGGACAGGGCTTAATCTCCCACACACTTCTCGGACGATGGCGGAGACTGTCCGATTCGCCATACCATCACCACCCACATCCTTTGAAAATGTGACTTTTCCCCAGCCACCCATTGCGCTGCGTCACTTCTTCTTTTTCTTTGTTGAAACAGTCGTACAAATCAGTCTTCGACACAAGCAGCGGCCGTCAGACAAAAGCTAATCGAGCCATCCGTTCCTGCTGCTCACGGAGGTCAGCCCAGCTGCGGAGCTCTTGCTCCTCATCTTCACTGGTCATGGTGCCACCCGTGTGCCCGCCAGGGCTGGGGGCAGTGCCAGTACCGGTTTTTTCTAGTCGTGTCAAAATTTCCAAGAATACTCTTAGATACTCTTCATTTTGAAGCTCATAGGACCGCTTGCGATCATCTGGGTCTCCAAGCAGCGTGCTTGCCACTTGGCGTATCTTGCTGATAAGCGAGGCGCCGTTGGGCTCCATGTTGTGCTGATCGATCGACATCAGCACCGTGAAGAAGTTGTGGACGACCTCATCGCGTTCCGCGAAGAACATGTCGTCAATAGCGTCGTTGACATGCCCGCTGACGGCTTGTACGGCTGCTGCGGCTAGTGACGATGAAGACATGTCTGGGGCCGTCCTGTAGATAACGCTCCCCCCGGGGCCGTTCAGACGGGCTTGTTCAGCACGCCTATTGACTAGATAGACTTCGCGAAGAGTCATATACCGCTCGACGTAAAAGGAACGCGTAGCCACTATTGAGGCGTACAGATTGGCCTTTTGTATCTCGAACTGCAGATAACGCTTTTTGTTCTGATCGGCTGCGAACAAATGGCGGACATCGTTGGTCGGCTGAGTATTTGGATAGGCCGGGGGAACGTATTGGTAAGTTGAGGCGTCGCCTGCGGTCTTCTGCACGAGTCTCGCGTAGGTCTTGGTGGGCGTGTGGGCCCTTAGATCAAGCTTGAGGGCTGGCGGGAGCTGCGCCTCAACGGCCTTTACCTTGGCCAGTGACTCATGCAAGTAGTGCTTCTGCTGCTCCCAGGTGTACGCCGAGGTGCCGTGTGCGAGCTCTATGCGCACAAGGTCATCCATGGTCTGGTAATTGTGGATGCACCGCACAAATCCGGTCAGAACGGAAACAGTACCCTCAGGCTGGGGCAAAATCCTGTCGGGCAAAATATACGCATCGTCAACCTCTCGAGGGCAGTCAGGATACGTCGAGTTCGGCGTGGCTGGCGGAACGATGAGGTCGCGAGAAGAAGCCCCCAGCTGTGTCATCGATCTATAAACATGTCAGAAAAAGCCTCCGTGGTTTGAGCAACATGTGGACTTACCGGACACCGAAGAAGAGCGTCCAGTAAATTCGCTTGCCGATCTCTTCGGTGATAAAATCATTTGGCTGATCGTCATTGCGCTCGTTCAAAGAAAGCAGGGGAGGCCTTCTCCTGTGGAAACCCATTTCGCGCAGAAAGCGCAGACACTCCCCCATGAATCGGCGGCACTGGTTATATCGCATGGTGTAGCCCATGGCGAGGCAAACAAAGTAGCTGACGGAAGCATCGTTGACAGTCACTGTATCCTTGAGCATCGTCTCCGCATTGCGCATGTCGAGGGCGACCTTGACGCAGCGGTCTACCAGCATTATAGACCGTGGGAATTTCTCGTAGCTGTGCGAAGCCTTGAGATGTAGGCGTGCTGACCGCGGGAAGGAGGCCACCAGTGCCGCCACCATGCCAGCCAACAAGGCCAGAAAGTCGGGATTGGTACGGTCCTCTCGCCTCTCGAAGGCCGCACGGAAGGTAGGCTCGTGAGGGAACGGCACGAGGGGGAATATATACGTGTAGAAATCGTCGACAAAGAGCTTGAGGATGCCGAGTGGCGCTATGCACTGCTCCGCATCCATGACTGTCGGTGTGGCTGGTGAGCCGAGGGAGACCAAGGCTTGGGCGGCATTCTGATGAGGTGGAGTCGAGTCGCTCAGGCCGTCGCCATCGAGTTTCTGGCGCTTCTCGGCCTGCCTCGCAGCCTCAGCAGCTCGGTTCGGAGGGCCCCGGCGCTTCTTGACACGGTCGTATGTGCATGGGACACCGAGATCTCTGCATGGTGCGCAAGGAGGTGTTCCACCCTCACACTGTACCGGGCAGGGTAAGTATATAATTTGCAGCTGCAGAGGAATTCCGCCTTCAGGGTAGGGATTCCGGGGTCATGACGCAAGCTCACCTTCACCTTGCGCGTGCTGCACAGATCACAAGCTCTTGGTATCCTGGTGTTCTTCTTGGCGGGCGCGGAGGAGGTGGACGCAGCGGGAGTCGGGGCCTGCTGGCTCTGGGGACTTGCGGAGGAGGCATGGGTGCCGGGAGATGAGTACTGGCCCGCCTGGGGTCTGGTGTGTTGTGGCTGGGGCGGCGACTGGTGGCCTTGGTGGTGCTGATGCTGCGGTGGAGTGTTCAAGATGCCGTGGGGTGTGATAGGGACCTGCAGAGCAGTGGCCAGGCTATCGTGGGCGGCGGGAGTATATGCAGGCGGCGATCCCTGTGCCCGTCCATTGTGTCCGAGGGCGTGGGCTGTGTGCGCAGTGGCCTGGTTGGGGGGTGAGAGGTAGGGAGGAGGAGGAGGCACGCTGGTGGCCGGCTTGGGCTGGTGGTGGTCGTGGTGGTGAGGGTGAGGGTGAGGGTGAGGGTGAGGATGTGGGTGTGGGTTCGCGTGTTGGTTCGTGTTGGCGTGTTGGCTCGCTTGCTGGCTCGCGTGCGGGTGTGGGCTTATGAGGGAGTGTACGGCTGATGTACCAGACACCAGACTATTCTCATGATATCCAGACATCACGAGTAATCACATTAGGCGCAGACGGCGCAAGACAGGGGGGGTGGATATGGGGGTGTGTTGACCGGTAGAAGTGCGGTCTTTGTCCGGGTGATGTTCGGGTGCGCGGGTGCGCGACTGACGTTGCAAAAAGTGGTTCCAATCCAGACCGCATTTGGGGGGGTGCACGGACGCTGAGGCGGGTGGAACTGGAGTGACAGCTCCCCGCCATGAGCTAAAACAGCGGCGGGAGCTGGAGCTCAAAGCTTCAAGCTGCAGCTTGGCCCACTGACTGCATCTACCACGCGCATATCACACGCGACGCATGACCAACCTGACAGCCTGAACGACGAAGCAGCTATGTGTTGCCGTGACATCGCGCGCACACAGACAGCCACAAAGGCTCGAAGCGAGACCTGCACAACACCCGCCCTTGCTTGCTGCCCCCCCGGCCCCCACAGTCCACAAGCCGAGGATGGGCGAGCCAGGGATGTCCAAAATCACTTGCTTTTTCAGGAGTCTCGGCAGCAGTAGCTGCACCTGCTTTTGTAGGTCCACCTGGGCTGCTGGGCTGTCAGCCTGGAGCCAGCTCAGCTTTGATCATGGTAGCACGTCAGGGTAGCACGCCAAAAGTTAAAACCGCAGAAATTCAGACTGAAGATGTGATAACGGCCTTACCAGCCTTCAGTATAACCAGATAATTAGGTATGCACAAAGAAACAGCATTGGGTATTCAAGCTAATAAAGACAGGCAGTTCTCAGGTATGAGAGACGAACGACATTGACACTCTAGTCCCATGCAACGTGGGCAAGGAGTGATGTAGGATCACGGGCGTGATATACCCAAAACAGAAAACGAACTGATGATTTGAAACAGCGCCCAACTTCCCCAGACGCCTCATGGTCGACCCAGTCGCCGGTCTTTCTTTGCTGATCATTCAGCTAATGTCCGTGAAGCAGTCGACCTCGGAAGTATGACGGCAAAACGAACTTAAAAAGAGTCAGCGAGACTGTATACACAAAAAAAAGGATAGCAACACCACCGGTGTACGATCAGAGTGGGGCTTGTAGCTTACCGTTGGCCACTTAATTATATTGTTGCTGGTGCGGTGGCATCGCCGGCCCGTCGTAGTTATTGTGATAGTCATCATTGTCCAGAGGGACATCGGCCATTCCACCTTGGTTCATGCCATTAGGATCGTACTCCTCGCTCATCCTGCCTGGGCCCATCGGCTGCTGCCTAGTGAACGAGTTCTCCCGGGACGCACTCCTGGAGCTGATCTCGCTCCACCCGGCCTCGGACTTGGTGGGGTCCAACCCGTCCGCCCCGATGGCCCGATTGTGCGCGTCGCTGCCGCGTTGCTTCTCGGCGAAGAACTCGTACACCCAGTAGAAGACGGTCAGCAGCACCAGCGCGAAGGCGCCCCACGACAGCGCCATGAACCTGCCGCCGCGCACCGCAGACAGCCCAAAGTCGCCGCCGAGGTCCGTCACCTTGTCGACCACCACGCCGCTGCCGATGGTTGTGATGAGGTTGCCTATGAGCAGGAAGAAGACCGCCGCGCCCGCGAGGCCCAGGTTGCCCATCACGATGGTGCGCCCGGCCGAGTTGGGGATGAGGGCGATCGCGCCGCACGACCCGAACAGGGACAGGGCTATGAAGATGGCCGCGATGATGTACATTGCGACGATTGCCTGGATTATCTTCGGCACGTCGTCGAGTTTGTTCTGGATCTCGTCGGTGAGGCCCAGGTCTGCGATGTTCAGGGACAAGGGGCCGACGCTGAGCTGCTTGTCGAGCAACGCGGTGACGTTGAGCAGTTCTGGAGGCACCTGTCAGCAAAATATCATCTGCGTCACTGGGTTATCAGGTCTCACTTACTGTAGTTGAACGCCTCGGTACAGGTTGTGACGTCGAAGTTCGCCTCGGGATCAGTGGCATTGGGCGCAAAGTCACCTTGGCAGAGATCGACGAGGTGGATCGAGTAGAACTCCTTGATCCCAAGTTTCTTCGCCAATTCGTCTGCAAGGTTGTTCTGGATATCCTGCAGGGCGTCAAGGCCTTTGCCAACCGCTTCAGTGGCGGCAGCTCCGGCAGCAGTGGCAACGCCTCCTGCGACGGAGCCGACTTGATTAGCCGCGTCTCCGATGCCGTTCCCTACATCGTTGAAGACACCTCCGAGATCAATACGCTTCTCTGGGGCGGCGTGGAAGCGGTCCAGGAGAGTTGGAGGCGCTGTCGGCTCTGGCATAGGGATCCGTGCCTTCAGGTTCGGGACAAGGTTCTCGCCCAACGTTGAAGTATTAAACTGTAGTTATAGTCAGATGTGGCCATTGTTTTGGAAGTCCAAGCAATGTGATACTAACGTAAAGAATGTGGTAATCCTCCATGAACCCGGGTTTGTTGCCGGCGAAAATCGTCAGCATCACCAGGACAAAGCTGACGATGCTAAGGAGTGCAGACATTCCTGCGATGGGATACATCCTGACTGAGTATTTTGTCGAGTGCCTGCTCGTGGAGTGAAAGAAATTGAGATCCTATACTATAGAAATGAAAGGATGCGAAAAGAAAAGATTGAAAGGAATGTGGGTGGCCAAAACCGTCCTGGTGGAAGATCTGTGGCTTGACTCTTAGATAAATATCAGAAAGTTCATAACGGCGAATAGAAACGAAATGTCGAAACTCCCCATTTTACAGGTTCGACAGTCATCGTTTCCAACGTGGTCCTATGGGAGACACAAGATCGAAATCGTGTCAGTCCGGGCGTCTCCTGATGGCCGCCGTGCGTCAGCCATGCAGTTGTTACAATGTCGCCACCTGATAAGCCCATCTTGAATGGACGTGGGCAAATGTCTGGAAGGCCAACCAGATTTTAAGACGGGTTGCCGAGTCAAGAGCCAGGCTAATGATGATTGAGATCAAAAAAATGGTGGGCCAGGTCCAGTCGATTGATCTCGAAAGGTGGCCGGGGGTTAGATGACCTGTGTCATCAACGGCGAGCCGGTGACACAAACTACGGTCGTCAATTTTTCTCAGTAAACGATTTTGGAGTGGCCGCATCATCGGCCGGCCACCCAAACCAGTGAAACAGCTCCTGCTGATTGATTCGACGCAGCAGCGCCGCTGCATTGCCCGAAGGGCGGCCGTCAGATGGGCCGCCACGCCTCACAGCCAAGGCCCGAAACACCATAGGTCTTGCGACCTGGCGAGACCTCAGTACAAACGAGACATCATGCGCCGATGATACTGCCCTGTAAAAAGTTGGCCACGTCCCGCAGGTCGTTCCCTGCTCATTGTCAAGACTTGGATGCCTACTCAAGACGGTGATCTCGACCAGTCATGGCATTCTCGATGCCTCTCGCCACTAAATCGAGGTTGAAGATTCTGCGAGTGGATCCTGTGCCAAGATCTAGTTGCATGTCGAAACCATTGCTCATTTACGCAGGGAAAGAGTTCTGATGTACCGATGTTTGTTCGTGGTGCTTGGGAGGGGCAAAACTTCACCAGGGATGATGTCCTCGTTGTAAATCTGAGCCTAACTCTGGCCGTGGGATTCTTTAGCGATGCGTGCCACAAAGTTCATTGGCAACATGCCGTCGTTGCCTACGGTTATGGATCCGGGCCGGTGCTTCCACGTGCTCCGACGGAACATGCCGCTCGATGCTCCTGATTTGAGTTTGAAGCTAGATGCACGGTCTGGCCCCAGAATCTCTTGGGCAGGCAGCTGCGGCCTAAGAACTAGAGACTTGACAACATGCCATGCTACTGTTGATTGTGTCGGGATTCAGCTGCACATTCCTTCCGGCAAGATCACCATGACCTCGAGCACGAGCCCCGGCGTCCAGACTGGCCTGCCGGTGGCCAACGCAACAGTGCCGTTTTGGAGGACAGAACTCCACGAGCTTGACACATTCAGATCAACGGAGACGCTGCCTTCAGAATGCGACATACTCGTGATAGGTGCTGGCTATGCTGGGGTCAGTACTTTGTACCACCTTCTGGACGCCAGCGACGGCCCGGATCCGGCAAAGGTAGTAATGCTCGAAGCTCGCGAGGCGTGTTCTGGGGCATCCGGGCGCAACGGTAAGGTTGTGCACTAAGTATTTCATACCCTGGCCGGATCTGACTGTTTCAGGCGGTCACATCAAGCCTGATGTGTATTATAATATCCTCAAGTACACCGAGAAGTACGGAGCGGCTAATGCGGCGGCATTTGCTCGCTTTGAAGCCGCCAACGTGCTCGCCGTAAAGGAGATGGTGGAACGGGAGAAGATCGACTGCGACTTCGTCTTGACGAGAGCTCTTGACGTGTACTTGAACGCGGCTCATGCCATGTCAGCACACTCTACGTACCAGGAGCTGCGAAGAATCGGTGTCGCAGACCTAGGCGATATCCACTTTTTGGAAGGCCCTGATGCCGAATCCGTAAGTTGATGAGATTTGCCGGTCCGCCTAAATCAAGAACTCATTTTGACACACAAAGCAAGATGTCGGGAGTGAAAGACGCCAAGTGCTGCTTTTCCTTCAGCGCGGCGCATTTATGGCCTTACAAACTCGTCATGAGCCTCCTCTCCAAGCTCGTGGCCAAGGGCATAAACCTGCAAACTCGGACACCGGTCACTTCCGTCTCGCCCGGCACGGACTCAGCTGGTCGCTGGACAATCACGACTCCACGCGGCTCGATACTGGCGAAGAAGGTTATATTCGCGACCAACGGCTACACCGCAGCAATCGCCCCGCAGTTCGAGCAGAAGATTGTTCCTGTTCGGGGGATATGCAGCCGCATCGTCCCCGCGTTGCCGGGAAAGACCTCGCGCCTAGTTCACACCTACTCTCTTCGCTACGGCCCCGGCTTATACGACTACATGGTCCCACGCCTTGACAAATCGATCGTCATCGGCGGCGCAAAACAGGCCTTCTGGCACGACAAGTCACACTGGTACGGGGTCACGGACGATAGCAAACTCATTGAGCCTGCTGCTACATACTTCGACGGGCTGATGCAATGGCACTTCAGCGGCTGGGAGGAGTCTGGTGCCCACACAGAAATGGTTTGGACCGGCGTCATGGGCTGGACGTCCGACTCAATGCCATACATAGGCGAGGTGCCTGGCAAGGAGGGCCAGTTCATCGCAGCGGGCTTTAATGGGCATGGAATGCCTCTGATACATTTGGCTTCGAGAGCTTTGGCTCAGATCATCCGGGGGGAGAAGACGTTTGAGGAGACAGATATGCCCGCCGTCTTCAAACCGACAATAGGGAGGTTGCAAAGCATGACAAACGACATTCTGGGTATATAACATGTTTTACCTAGTCAATCAAGGAAATAGTTGTGGGCCATCTACCTAAAAGTGTAGTGATGTCCAGAATCAGCCATGCCTCCACAGCGGCTCCATATGCGCAGCCCTTCTGCAGCCGGATGTGAGGCGGTTACAAGCCCCATTCTCCCAATACCTCTCGGTCGATCCCTGAACTGCTGAAAAGGGATGAGCCCATCAAGTCAAATTCGTCTCTGAAGGTTTCCCCCTGGAAAACTAGAATCAGCCAGCTCATTTCGCAAAATTGATGCCGTCTGTTATAGCCAGTGGGCGGCACCCGGTCATGAAATGCGATTCAGAGGCCCGCATTAGAGCCACGTCAGGCGCCGTTAGCGCATGAGGGGAGTCGATCACACGATAAGGTTTGTTAGCCTCTCGCTGAGGGGCCGGATTATCGGTTTGGCCAATACGCGAGGTGTGGAACATCCTCTCCGAAAGTTTGAAGTGTTGCTGGCCATTTTGATAGACTCTATCTAACTGGACACGACAACCATCCGTCAGGCCCAAGTATGGAACCAATCAGGCTACCGCGCACCTCCGTATCACCGAGGAACCAAGAGGTAAAAGACCTTTATGACAATTTTGTGGCTGGCGGGTTCGCGCCATATCCTGTATGTCTTCCCTGGGGCCAGTGCTAGCCAACCCGACACTTACACACCACGCCAGATAGCACTCGTCAGGGCGCAAGGGTCCAAAGCATGGGATGTTGATGGCAATGAATACATTGATTTTCTCTCCATGTACTCAGTCACAAACTTTGGCCACAGCCATCCTAAAATCGTCGCGGCAGCTACCAGGGCCGCGTCCGAGTGCGCAGTAGTGAACATGGTACATAGCCTCCCCGTCCTGGTTGGCCCCCGAGACCCTCTTCTGCTTCAGGGCCCTGTCCACTTTACCAAAATCCACCCTCGAGCCAGGCGTGTAATGTACAACGGAAATTGGCTGACCCAATGTATGACAGCCATTCCACAACGAGTACTATGGACAGCTGGCGAAACGACTCCATGAACTGTTCGGTTACGACAAGTTCGTTGCACTGACGAGCGGTGCAGAGGCCGCGGACGCTGCTGTCAAGATTGCCAGGAAGTGGGCATATCTGGAAAAGAGAATCCCAGAGGGTGAGGCTTGGGTGTTAACTGCCGGACGCTGTTACCACGGGGTGACTTTGAGCACGGTGGCGATGAGGAGCGAGCATCAGAAGAGTCCTCGTAAGTCTGCAAATTCTTGCAGTTCTTGGTGGCTATGTTAACCGGCGAATTCCACCAGTATATGGACCATTTATGCCAAATGCCGGTCCGATATCGCCTTCTGGGAGAGATATACGCTTTGGCGAGGTTGAAGACATCCGGGCAGCCTTCGAGGCGGACGGGGAAAGGATCGCAGCTTTCATGGTCGAGCCTATACAGGGCTCAGCTGGGTGAGATCTCCTAGAGCGCATTGGATGGAGTCTCGGCTGATTGAAACAGCGTTATCGTGCCCCCGTCCGGGTACCTGAAGGAGATTGAGACTCTCTGCAAGAAGCACAATGTGCTTTTTATTGCTGATGAGGTACAGTGCGGGCTGGGAAGAGCTGGCGCGAATCTCGCACACCACCGAGATGGCGTCCGCCCTGACTTGGTGGTCGTTGCCAAAGCCTTAGCTGGAGGTATGTGACACTCCTAACCTTCCTGAAAGATTTCCGCTGACTATTTCAGGCATGTATCCACTCTCAGGAGTCATGGGGGATAGGCGCACCATGGACCTGTTAGGACCTTATGAGTAAGTAAGATCAGCCAACACCTGGACGTTGACAGTCAGCTCATGGTCCAACCAGGATCGGGTCAACAATGGCAGCAACCCCTATAGCGTGTTCGTCGGCGCTGGCGGCTCTCGATGTGCTGGTGGAAGCGGACCTGGCTGGAAGAGCGAACCGCATGGGGGACTTGCTCATATCGACCCTGAAAAAGGCAGATCCACCGCATGTAGAGGGATACATGGGTGCTGGCCTGTTTTGGGCTATGATCCTGAAGACATCAGCTAATGTCTCACCAAGGAGGCTGGCATCTTTGGCGGCCCAGAGGGGTCTACTCACTGGGGCGGCGGGATCCGATAGGATCCGGATATGCCCTCCTCTCACGATACCAGAAGACGAGATGCTTCGAGGGGCGAACATCCTCATCGAAGCGTTGAGAGACTTGGAAAGCGCCGGGCCGTTGCCAGCAGAGTAGACTCCCGGCTGCGCACAATGCAGGTAGATCTAGGTTGACGCCCACGGCGTATCCTTTGTAAACATAGGAGACACGTCCTGTAGAAAGTTCCAATCCGCATCCCAGTTAAACTCTTCAATTCCACCAAGAGCAGCGCTATCCAGCAGGGGTGCCGATGCTTCGGTTTCAGCGGCTGACACCGGCGCACTCCAAGATGGAGGGCCCTCAGGAAATAGGAGCTTTCGCAACTTCTCCGTTGTCTCTGCCTCTGGAACCTTATGCGGAGCCACAATGTCAGACATTATTCTGACCCTGAACGCGACAGTAACCTCGTCGACTATGGGCATGAGGTACTTCGAGCAGAGGGCGGCGTCGTCCCACGACTCACCGACCTTGGTCAGGAGCATCAAGCAGTCTGGTATGGTCACTGCGAGGATTTGCCTCGCCTCTTGCCTTGCGGGCAAGTAGTCCCGCAGTGCCCAACACGCCTCCAACATCACGATCGCTGCCTCATAGAGAATATGCACCGCGTGCCAGGGGTAGAATAGGCGCCGGCGCTTCGTCTGCTGTTGATAGTCATCCACCAGCGTTGAGCAGGCAGCGAAGCAGGCGCGCCGATCGTCGGGGGTCCTGACCTCCAGGCGTGGGGTAGGACGGTAGACGCGGGACTTGACAGATGAGTGTTGGACCCTCCTGAACTCGAACATCTGGTACTTGGAGAAGCCTTTCGCTGTCTCCAGCCACTCATCCAGGCGACTCGTGATACTGCTGATCCAAACATCGAGATCTGCATGCTCCTCTAGAGCCTTTGGGTCCTGGAGGTACAATACACGGTATATCTCCGTCTCCATTGCTCGGAGACGATACAAATGGGTAGCGGACGACTGGCGCTTGGTATCATCGTTGTTGATGGCATTGAAATTTGGGATGTGCAAGGAGGCTGTGATACATTCCTCAGGGAACGTGAGTGGCAGCCTGAGCAGAGTGCAAAGCGACCTCTCCATGCCATAAAGGACCCAGAAGAGCTGGCCGTGTGACGCCATCTCTGGTGACCGCTTATGGAGGCCAAGCTCAAGGGCAAGCCGGACACCGTTCGAGATGCATGCCCAGTTGTCGACTTTCCCTGGACTCATGTGGGCATAGTGAGCAAGGAGGAGGGATATCTGGAGCTTCTGGATCTCAGTAGCGCTGTGGACGAGTCGGAGGTGCTGGAGTGAGATGGCGAAGAAAGCGTCAGAAGCTGTCCTGGCTTGGGTCTCGTTTTTCCAGGTCAGCGTGATGGAGGAAATGGCTAGGGAGACGAAGGCGACAAAGTAGTCGAAGTGACTTAAGCCACACTCGGGTGGGATGCCCAAAGTTAGGGCAGCATCCGTGTCCCCTCCGTGGACGGCGAAAACGCGCGAGAAGACCTGTCGAAGCCATTGTTCCTGCACGCATGGATATTGCGGTAGATGGATGTTGGTATAATTCCAGATCATCTGTTCGAGAGCAGCTGGTGGTATCTGCCCAAGGTTGGTAGATATCAAGGGTCCATCGCGTGGCGGCGTCCGAACCTGACGGGCTTGCGAAGGTGGTTGCGACACGTCGGGTTTTATGCGTGATATCAAGAGCGGAGGACAACTGGGCCTGAGGAAAAAGGCTGGCGAGAGGGAAGAGAGGAAGAAGGACGTTGCCGAGGGACTGTCTGCTGCCAGCGTAGCATGTGCCAGCCTGGAGACCAACGCAACGGCGACGCTGTTGGGCGAGTGCTGGAGCCCTGCTGCTTTACGCTCCAGCTGAGCAAGGTGGGTTTCGAGGGCGCGCACGAGACTTGGATCCTAGGTTAACAACCCAAACGCGACGATAATAGAGACTGAAGGGTGTCTCACCTCCTGGGAAGCTCTTCACCCCCGGAACCATATCCTCTGCACACAGCGCCAGCTTTGGTACAAGCTCCACAAGATGGCCATGCGGAATCACACTGCAGTGGTATGGTGTTAGCCTCAAGTGCAGTGTCTTGGGTAACATGCAGATCAGGTGAAGTCAGGTCATGACCTGGGCACTGAAGAGCCGCATTGTGGAGCGGAGATGGACGACTCAGGCCTCACGTGGCTGTGGGCCACGAGGGCGGGAAGGGAAGCTTCGCTAACCTTTGTCTTCCTCTTCTTGCATCTCGCACAAACCTTAGAAGAATGCCGGCCCGAAGCTGCCAACTGAATATCTGGAATATCGTCCATATTAAGACTCCTGTGATAGGAGTTGACTTCCTCAGCAGTGACGACCTCTTTTACAGATGATCGCGGGACGGCGAGCTTCGGAATCACATGCAGTGATTGATCAAAGACGGGGCCATTTGAAGAATCCGACCCCCCCGAAGCGTCAGGCGCCCCCTGGACTGTCATCCTATTTGAGGTTGAGCAGGGGATGCCCTGGCATGGCCTCGAGTCATTCTCCACGGCGAACTTAAGCAGCCGGCCTGACCTTCGCAAATTACCTCCTCCTGCGCCAAACTTACCGGCTGGATATTCGTGCAGGTGCAGGGGCTGGCCCATATAGCCATCATCTAGAGGAAGATACAAATTTGAGCGGCAACGTCTTCTCCTCTGTATCTGAATCGAGCACCCGGTGCCATGGTTTGGGAGCCGGCCACATCTGATACCCGGGCCTGTTAGCACCTGATCATGCTCAAAACATGTACCCGATGCCGGACCAGGCGCATCAAGGCAAGTTCTCCATGTCCCTCCCCATCTGAGTGCTTTTTAGGCTCCGGCTGTCACATGTATTGCAAGTGGAGCATGCTGCAGACCGCATATTGACTGGGCAGCACACAGTGTGATGCTCGTCTACCAGCCTGCCAGAATTGCCACAAATCCGGTCTGTCATGCTTTTTTTACGACGACGTGCTGCAGCAAGATGTACCAAGAAGCCATATAAAGAGCCTCTATGACCGCATCGAAGAGCTGAAGGCCATCGTTGCCGTCCACCATACGCATGCTCAGCAAGCAGACAGCGCCGCTTCCGCCCCCACCGATGCGGGCTCCGCATTCCAATTCATCCTGCGCTCCCGGAATGGCACCCTTTTCCTCGAGCGATCCCCCCCTGTCATCATTGGCGATGCGACCATCCGCAAGCTTCTGGATCAGGGCGTCAAGATCGAGTCGCCATTTCTGGTCCCCGGAAGTCTGAACCCAGACGAGGAGGGCATCAGCCTCCTCGCAGCGTCCAGGCCCGACAGGGCTTCGGTATCACCAAGCACAGTCCGTCTGCTACTGGCCCACTACGCGCGATGCATCGAGCCAGCTCTGCCTGCCGGCGTCACCCTGCCCGAGGAGAACGAGGCGAGCCTGAAGCAGATGGCAGAAGCAGACAGGTGCCGTGTTCTCCTGGCCTGCGCGATTGCTGCGACCCACAAGAGCTATTACGCACCCGCCTGGAAGATTGTAGCCACCACGTGCCGCGAGTGGGGCGGTGAGCTCGCCGCCCAGTTCGTGACAGGGCCCAGTGACCATACCGTCGTCATTTTGCTGCTTCTTGTCATATACGAGCTTGCGGATCCGGAACGAGGCCTTATATGGGAGCTCTTAAGCTTTGCAACCAGGTCCTGCCTGGAACTCGGTTGGCATCGCATGGATGAGCAATCCGTAAATCCCGTCCAGCCATTACCCGGGCCCACATTACCGGCGGCGACGCAAGCAAGACGATTGCTGCCCGAGACGAAGAAGAGAACGCTGTCTGTGCTGATTCATATTGAAAGGTGACACTTTAACCCTCACACTAACCTTGCCCTTGTCGGTAGGAAAGGCATGAATACTGACAAAAGCTCAGGATAATGAACATCTTGGTCCATCGGACCAGCGTCCTCAGCGGCAGCATACCTTGGAACCAAACCGACAGCGATGTGGCCTATAAATACTGCATCAAGCTCATGCAACAGCTCTTTAGCCCCTCCAACTCGGCCGTTGTTGCATCAACTTGCCCGTTGCGCGCCTCCCTGTCGCACGCTGTGGAGACCCTCCAGCTGATGCCGCCTTCAGAATTAGTAACGCATCTGAGCTGGGCTTTGTTGCAGCCAGCCCTCCTCAACCATCCACCGTGCGGTATTTGCTCCTCTTTTGCTACCAGTTCTCGGTCCAAGAATTATGCATCTCTTCAAGCTCGGGTGTTGTCCGAGGCAGCGTGTCTCGTCGATGCGGGACACTCGATAGTGGTGTCCCGGGATGTTTTCATTCCACCAATCTTCGCCACATGTCGAGCTTTCGCCGGTGGTTGCGTACTTGTAACGGGGCTTTCCTGCCTATGGCCCACGGCAGAAACGTATTCAACATACCTGCTGAAGTGCTCGGAAGTGCTCGCATTTACCTTGCCGTTATGGAGAGGCGGAAAGGATTACTACGATGTTTGGCGCCAGATATCACGAGCTGTTTAGTTCACCGGGGCCGGGGCACCTGCTGATGTCACAGGTGCCGGCAGCATCACAATTGGTCTCATTTTATATGGCTGGTTCTGCTCGCTTCCACGACCTTGATTTCAACGCCGAGGCCGTTGTGGTGTCATGGTTACTTTCTGGTCACCGCAAAACTGCCGGTTCGGAGTCCTGCGTCTGGAACGATGGGTCCACCGGGCAACCCCGAAGCTATATACCTAGGTTGGGGAGGAGAAACCGTGTATCAGCCGATTTATTTTAGCGCAGCCTAACTTTCTTACCTCATTGAAATGGACATTCCGTGCTGAAAGGCAGTCTTATTCAACATCAAGGAGATCACCCTTCTTGATTCTTGGCTTCGTTCACACTTAACCAAGACCATGGTAAACTTAGTTGCGCCGGCTCTGAAGCCGATACTGTTGTACCTTTTGTTCCTCATTTCCGTGTCAGTATTGATATATCTGCACTTCTTCTACGTTGACTTTCGTCCCATTCGAAACATCCCGGAGATCCCGGGCGGCTCCCTCCTGCATGGGCACCTTTACATGCTGGGAGGAGACCATGCCACCACATCGGAGAAATGGTCACAGTTGTACGGGTGGCCAATATACCAGATCAGGCTGGGAAACCGGCGTGTAGTCGTTTTGAACGGTTTCGAGGTCGCAAAGGAGTGGTTGGTCGCTCGCCAAAATCACACAATCGACAGGCCATCCATGTACACCTTCCACAATCTTGTATCCAAAACATCCGGTAAGGTCCCACAGAATTCCGCGGGAGCCTCAAAGCTGATATCAAATTAGCGTCGACAATTGGGACCAATCCTTGGAATGAACACACCAGAAATCAACGACGTATCGTAGGCTCCTTAACAAACTCTCCAGCTATCAATAGACTTGCCGGAATGCTGGATGTTGAAACGTCGTGTATGGTTAAGGGACTCTCCGAAGCGAGCAAAGGAGGAAAATCCGTGTCGCCTCATATTTACCAGAAGCGACTGGCGCTCAATATCGTTCTGATGTTCTGTTACGGGAGGCGTTTTGAGGATATTGCCGACCCACTCCTGCACCGTATCCTGGATGATGCCAAAATAATCTCAAGGTATGTATATATGTATATGCAATTAACATCATGTTTCAGCTGAGAGCTGACACATTGTATCTACAGCTTTCGATCCACCAATTCGAATGCACAGGATTACATCCCTTATCTCAGGTCTTTTATCTTCCGAGACAGGGCCCGTTCCTCTGTTGCGGACCAGGTTCGGCGTCGCAGAGATGAATGGCTCGCCACCCTCCTGGAGGAGGTCAGGACGAGCGTTGTAGCAGGAGACAGTAAGAATTGTGTCGCCTCTGGCTTACTCACAGATACACAGGAGAGCCTGAACAAAGGTGGGTTTCTGGTCCCAATTCCACGAAGCAAGTTTTCCAAACCCTAATGATGGCTCTGGCAGATGACGTCCGCACAATTCTCGGTGGCCTCATGTCCGGTGGCTTCGAGACAGTATTAGCTACGGCGATTGCAGGTATTGCTTACTTGGCCAGCCCCGAAGGACAAAATGCACAAGAAAAAGCCTACACGGGGCTGGTTGAGGCTTCGGGTGATGTCGAGACCGCGTACCGAGAAGCTGTTGCGGCAGAGAAGTCTCCGTATATGGTAGCCTTCGTGCGGGAGACCCTGCGGCATTACCCCCCGCTTCACATCTTACCACCTCGACAGACATATCATGATTTTGAGTGGGAAGGTGCAAAAGTGCCGAAGGGTGTCATGATCCTCGCTAATGCGCAGGCTATAAACCACGGTATGATTGATTTGGTGGCCCATCCTTTTGATCCGGACTAATCAATCAATGCAGACCCAGCAGTGTATGGCCCAGATGCACACGAATTTCGGCCGGAGAGATGGATTGGCCCTGACTTGGCTATCAATCAAGTGCCTGCGCCGTATCATCTCTCATACGGAGCTGGTTTAAGGGGCTGCACGGCAGTCAGCTTTTCCAATCGTATTCTCTACGCTATTTTTGCTCGCCTGATCTTGACGCTCAAGATCAAGCAGAACTATAGCAAACCTCCATGTTCGCATTATGTTGATTGTCCGTGGACTATTCCCCAACTACCTACCTACAATATGGGTGATGAAGGATGGCTGACATTACATGCTGAAGACAACGTAGACACTACCGCTCAAGCCGCCATACCTAAACCTTTTGAGGCCTATTTCGAGATTAGGGATAGCACGACATTCAATGCCTGCTTGAAGCAGTCCGAGACAAGCCTTGGAAATGTTACAAATGGGATGATAGGATTTCGCGGAAACGGCAGCATGTAGACTCGGGATTCGGGTAAGTACTTATTAGAACGAAGAGTTCACTGAAAGAAGCTCTCGTTATGCCCCTGCGTCCCTACATTTGTAGAAGTTGGAGCATGTTTGGTATACCTGGGTATCTGATTCCATTGCCGTCGGCTATTATGGATGCTGGAAAGATGAACAGTGGTCATGCGAGTTAATTTACACGTAACATTGCGCCATGCCTACCCTCAGGGTACGCCAAAACATAACCTGGTAGTATGGATCCTCGATCGTGGTGCCAGAAATCTTGGGGACCCTGGTCACGAAAGTCTAAACCTTATCGAACATTCATCTCCGCCAGCTCCGCCCCGTCCAAGCGCAGGCGAGCGGTCGCGAGTCCCTATCAGCCCTTGCCCTCGTCCTGAAGCTCCGTTTCCGCGATAGGCGGGCTCGATAGGCGGAGATAAGAGCGGCATTCCCAGATCAGCAAGTTGATTGCCGCAAAGTTAAACACAGATTACGAGCCATTGAGAGGCCATCTCGTGGGTCAGGGCTCCCCGGGCCCCCTTCACCGCCTGCTCTGCGCTTGCGGGGGGACTAGTGGACGAACGACGACTTCTCCTTTCATGAACCGCACACTAGTAAAGTGGCACACCACGTGCTGCACCCCGTGTACCATCGTTGTTTAGCCTGGCCTATGGGCCGTCTCTGAAAGCGATCGTCTCGTGCAGTTGCAGCCGCGCCGCCAGCTACGATTGAATCATTATGGCGGCTGACAGTGAGAAGATGGGCAATGCAGAAGTGTCCTCGGCACAGGACTCTGGGGAAGATGGCCCCGTTACCGTGTTGCAGAGCGGAAACGTGATCGGTAAGCTTGAGCTGGGCCCAGTGCATCTTAGACAGACTTGCTGATGATCAGTCCAGATGATGGCCTGCAGCGCGGCCTCAAGAACCGCCATCTCATCATGATATCCTTTGGTGGCGTGGTGGGTGCGAGTATATGGTATGGGACTGGCTATGCAATCGCATACAGTGGTCCCGTCGGGGCACTGATATGCTTCTTCATAATCGGCGTCGACGTCTACTTTGTGATGCAGTGTCTGGGGGAAATGAGCACCCTGTTCCCCATCCAAGGCGCCTTTATTGAATTGGCCGGGAGATTTGTCGACCCTTCTCTTGCCTTTTCTCTGGGCTGGAATTACTTCTACCTATGGGTTACCAACGTCGCTGGTGACTTCAACGCAAGCTCAATAATCATGGGATACTGGACCGATAAGGTGCCAAGCTACGGCTGGATCTTGTTATGGTTTGCATTCTACCAGGTCACGTCTCTGCTTGGAGTTGTTGTGTGGGGGGAGATGGAGTTCTATTTCGCCTGCTGGAAGCTTTTCTGCATCCTGGGAGGGTTCCTCTGTGCCATCCTGCTGAACACTGGAGCCATTGGCGGCGAGTACATAGGATTCAGGTTTTGGAGGGACCCTGGCCCCATCGCCAACGGCATTAACGGGTTTGGGCAGTGTTTCCTGCTCGCAGCCGTGTACTACTGCGGAACAGAAATGCTCGCCCTTACAGCTGCAGAGTCCAAAAACCCGACGAAAGACTTACCAAGGGCTATCAAACAGACTTTCTGGAGGGTCTTGATCATATTCATGTAAGTCAAATTTATGAAAGCTTCTCTGGAGCCTTGCCGCTGACTGGTCATCACAGGGGTCTCGTCTTTTTTGCAGGTATTATTGTGCCATCAGACAGCCCCGACCTCCTCACAGCTGCCACCAGGTCCGGGAAGTCGCCTTGGACCATAGCCTTTGCAAATGCCGGGGCTCCTCAAGCGGGCCACGTGGTTAATGTCGTCATGTATGCACCCTCCCGTTCATTTGCCCTGCTTCTTCAAATGTTCTCTGACGTTGCCACTGCGCAGGATCACCGCTCAGCTGTCCTCGATGAACTCAGCTCTTTACGTCGCATCCAGAAGTTTAGTATCACTGGCGAAAGCAGGCCGCGCACCAAAGTTCTTCGCCAAGACCACAAAGAATGGGACACCAGCAAACGCCCTTATTTTTTCTAACGTCCTCGGTCTTGTCTCTATGCTCAACTACAAAGCGGGCCCGGGCAAGGTTTTCAGCTACCTTACAAGTATCAGCGGCTCGGCTACCTACATCGCGTGGGCCGTCATAGGCGTGACTCATGTGCGATTTCGCAAAGGCTGGGTCGCACAGGGTAACCGAGTTGAAGATCTACCGTTTCGAGCCCTGTGGTATCCGTACGGCACCATTTTTGTCATCACGCTCAACACTCTTCTTGTCTTCCTCGCAGGCTACAGCGTGTTCATCGGAGGCTTCGATGCGGTCGGTTTTGTCATCAATTACATTGTGATTGCCGTCTTTGTTGTCCTATTTTGCGGTTGGAAGATATTGAAGAGAACCAAGGTTGTACCGCTCATGGCAATGGATCTGAACAGTGGAAGGAGGCAGTTTTCAAGGGCTATGGACAGCATCGATGTTGACTTGGAGAAGCGGGAAATTCCTTGGTATGTCAAGGTCAAGCGCTGGGTGTTTACCTAAAATCAGGTGTGTTGCTCTCCTCAAGCGGGGCATATCTCTAGGCCATAGCGACAAATAAATGGGTATGGATTCGAGACCAAGCTGCATCAAGCCTGCATCTCGTTGGTCTCATGTCAATTTGATATTGATACAGCCGGTTCATTCTACTTCAGGGCTTGTTGTCGTGAATGAGATTGAACCCTGGTCACAGCTTATCCGCGTCCATCGTGATGAGAGGTAAAGAGCCTGCTTCGAGAACTTACTCCATTGAATGATTGTAAACTAATCGAATTTGCAAGTGATTCATATCCCGTATCAAGGCATGTCATTGGTCTTCCTATCTCGCAATGCAGAGTTGCCGGGCCCGGCCCGTGCAAGTGGAGACGGGCCGGGAACTGAGCCGGCGAGTCACGACGACATCCGGTGCACATGTTTGCAACCTTATTCCGGCCGGGTCAGAAGCTTGAAAGCAACGCACAAACCTCACACTCAATTCCCTTCACAGCAATACCGGTGCCGCAACCACATTGAAACCAACCGAAATCAAAGACCAGAGGTTGCAGATACACTCGTCTTCGATTCTTGACCCCCCCACCCCCCCGAACGGTCCATCCAAACCAGCATGGCTAGCGGCGGCAAGCACGTTGTCTTCGACATCGTCGGGACATGCGTCGGGTATGAGGCCTTCTTCGACATCCTCGACGCGCGCATTGGCGACCGGCTCCGCGCACACGGCATCAGCGCGAAGATCTTTGGGTTCTCATGGATGGAGTGCGCGGAGCGCGAGTTCACCTTCCTGGACCTCTCGGGCCGCTACAAGCCCTTCTTCCCCATCTTCAGGCCACTCTTCTTCCGGGTGCTCGGCCAGGTGGGCATCCCCAAGCCGAGGGAGCTCTTCAGCGAGGAGGACGCAGAGGTATGCGCCGAGGGCTACAAGGCGCTCAAGGCGAGGCCCGGCGTCCAGGAGGCGTGGCAGAAGCTGAGGGATGCGGGGTTTACGGTCTGGGCCCTCACGACGGGCGACAAGGCCAGGGTCAAGGGGTATCTGGCCGGCGCGGGCTTGCACTGCCCCGATGAGAACTTCTTCACCTGTGATGGGCTGGATGTCAGGAAGCCTGTGCCCCAGGCCTACCAGTTCGTCTTGAACCAGTTCAAGGGCGCTGACGAGACATGGTTTGCCGCCGCTCACATGTGGGACGCATCAGGGGCAAAGGCGAATGGGTGAGTAGATCATGGTTCCTGCCCAGCCCTTATCAAGTCACCTCGGAAGCTGACACCTTTGCAAACCAGATTCAAGGCTGCGTGGTGCTCAGTCTGGGAAATCGAACCCGTGCCTGAGGTTTTTGGTGAAGTCGATGTGGTCGCAGACAGTCTGGTAGAGATGGCGGAGAAGATCATTGAGGCGTCGAAGAAATGAGAAGGTTACTGCATTTACCAGTCCCCGCGGGTACGGAACCCGAGGCAATGGACGTGGCTAGCATGTCACCGCTGTTTGGTTCCAGATGTCTACCTTGACCAAAAGCATGTCCCCGTCAGTTTGGCCACGTTCATGTAAAATGTGCATGAATTCCCTGGCCATGATCTCCCCCGCTCATCGGTGTGAACAGCATCTGGCGTTCCCTTGGTCTCATAGAGTTGTCCAGAGACAAGTTCACCCGTTGTGATGCAGTACTTGAGTACTGAGCCGAGTGCCAATGCTTCACTCTACAACGTCACCGCCACGTTATCGAAGCCCCGGCCCCTTGTGAGTTCTCAGCATCGGAGGAAATCAGCCTTCTGGCTTGTTTGGTGACAACAGTTGGTGTTGCCCGCCAGGTGCTTCGCCATGTTCTTTCATGGGGCTTTCAAGTGCTATCCTTGTACCCACACACATTTGTACCTAGGTATCAAATGCCAAAAGCCGAACAAGAGAAGAGCAATATTTGTTCCCTGTGGCGTACTGGTGCGGTCATTGTCATGAGATGTGAGTGTGCTTCTGTGTATTCATGCACCCCCTGCCGTGCGCATTTGACGTGTCTGACCGGCCGTTGAACAAGCGGCCCGGCACGGAATTCTTGACGGGAATGATCAGCTCATCGAACGAGCGGTGAGTAGCCGCTGCATCAGTGGTTTGAACATTCACGCGGCCCTTTGCGGGCCCGCTGCTGTGAAACGAGAATGCCGTGCTACTTCATACGCATTGCTGATGCAGACATGCCACACGGGGAACGAGCCCCGCAGCGAGCGTACTCGTCCGTGCCGTCCGCGGCTCGCCAAAACGTTGTCGGTGGCGTTATCATGATCGACGTCAATAGACATGAATTCAACCTTCAGGGCCGAGAAATGAATGAAGGGGAAGCTTTGGACTCGTATGTGCGGGGGTTGGGATGGAATTGAGGACTTCAGAAACAACAGGCATGAGGACTGGCAGAATTTCTTGACCATCAAGACAGTCACGGAGGTCTACAGGTAATAAGTGACAAAGAACCCATATACTATGTATGCCCGATGAGCGGAACCGCTGCAGTCGTGGCATGTACGAGGAAAGCGGAGCCGCAGAACGTACATCAACCGCATTTCCTGCCGATGCTCGATTTCTTTCTCTGTCAGTATTGTCTATCATCAAGCAAGCGGTCACGTCCCTTTCTCTTGGCGCCGGGGTCTCGGCCGCAGTCTATGCAGCCACTTGCACTTGCCTCTCTGAAGGATCGTCAGGAGTGGACCTTTTAAAGCCATGACACCATTGAAACCCCAGTGTTGTTCCCGTGGAATCTCAGCTCCAAAGTGCATTAATCTAAATTTGACTCCATAAGCCCTGTTCCTTCCACATGATCAAGTAGACACTGCCTCTTACGTAAGTACGGACAATAAAGGGTGATAAGTCACACTGCAGGACTTTCCGCAAAATGACCGGACGCCACACATACATAAGTACCTAGGTACGTTGTCAAAGGTTCCAACATGGCTTGGAGTTTTGCAGGATCCGCGGGTCCTGCTGCGTGTATCTTCCCGGAGAAAAGACCTCTTCTGGCATTCTGAATCGTGTACCCTCTTCCAAGTTGTGTTGAACTACAGAAGTGGATGGGTACGGATACAGCCATTTCTCCGCAGTGTCGTCCAGCCCTCATAAGGTGGCTTTCTGGCTCAAAAGAAAGGGCCACAGCTGGAGTAGTGAGCAATGGAATGTGATAGTTGGACCACATTCAGTCAACCTCGGGAGATTCCAATTTAACTGCGTTAAGAGGTATGTCCTCATCTTCCTTCTGGCAGTCCCCATTCGCCTCAGGCTCCGGTAGCAAAGGCTTTGACACTCTCATCTCAATCCGCTGCAGCTCGACCTCTAGTATAGGAGTGCCATCGGTGATCTTTGTCTGCAACTTGTTGTTCTCGACATCGAAGTATAGAGCCCAGAAATTTCCTTCTTCGACGGCACAGAAGCCCTCCCATCCCCCCATTGTCAGTCTCCGGTCCTGCCTCGTGCAGTCGAATGGGGCTTTGAAGTTTGGCTCGGCACTGTCGCGTGTACCAAACCTGACCTCGTAGGTCTGGCGATCTACATATATCCAATTCCTGACGATGTCAGCTGATGAGGTTGATCAGTAGTAAACTACCAGCTGGTTGAAGGTGTGAACCGCGAAAGTCGTAGTCTGGGTCGCTTACATTACAGGAGGGTCGTCCATTATTGTGGAGACAAGGCCTTCATGCTGAGTTTCGGGGAATGGTTGGAAATACCCCGCAAAGCGATGGCCGAAGGGGATGTCATACTCTGATCCTGTATCGATATAAAGCTGTGGGTGGTAATATCTGGGTCAACTGCCGGCCAGGACTGACCTTCTCAAGCGACTACAAAAGCTGCCGCGTAAAGGGAGCACATACCTTGTCCCCTGAGAGAACCACATGTTTTCCTTCGAGCAAGGGGCTGTACCGCGAAGACTTTGTGCAATGAACAACGAGGTTGTTCTTCCTGCTGCGATGCTCTTGCCTCCGCGCCCTTGCTTGGGTCTGCCGGATGGCCTCCGCTGCCCCGAAGACCGAGGCAAAGGCGACGATAAACGACACCTGCTGCGACATGCTGCTTAGCGAGCTGGAGCACCCCACACTAGCGGGGGCTCCGTCTGGGCTTGAGATACGTTGCAGGTCGAGGGCGGTCTTATGTGAAGTGGTTCCGTCTAGACTGCCGGCGCCCAGATTGACTCGAGCCACCAGGGTGACACGGCACAAGCCATCGTTCGATGTCTCCGTCCGAGGCGCGCCTTGTGCGACGTGCTCAGCCCAATCGGTTCGCTGAACGTGGAATGTGAAGCATAGAGGCAGATCCCCGCAAGGTATGCATCCCGGGCGCCTCCTCACGTCCCGACGGGGATGAACCAGCCACTGCGGGCAGATCGCTGCCGTGTATCAGGCTTGGCGCTGGGCTGCAGCATCGTAGCTGCTTTTGTTGGCTGACTCGGCAATCGAGACTACTCTAGCATGTGTGTGTAGCTTCAAGTCGACGGTGCTTCCCATCTGCCCTCGCATGAAAAACATTCGATGTGCTGGATGTGGCTGACTCGAATGGGTATATCGCAGCTTCGGCGGCCCATCCCGCCGGTCGACTTTGGCATCACTTCTCGCTGCTGCCCGACGGGGTGCACGGGTGCGACCCGGGACTTGGGAATCTAGGCCTCAGATAGCTCCTCACGGTGATATTCAATGCTCAACCAAAGGCGGTGGAAGACAAGTATAAAGATGGGGGGCCTCGCCCAGCAGTTCAAGTCCTGTATCCACCATGCTTCACTGCTCAAGCAGCCAGACTCATTTGAGCTTCGCATATCGATTGCAAGATATCCATTCCACGGTCGCCACGACTTCCACGGGACTTAACCATTGAGACCATTTCTTTCCAAAGCATCCAAGGTAGACCATTTGGAGAAGCAATGTCTTCCCCGTGAGTAGCGCCACACATGTACTTTTTCTTGGTCGAGACGGAGTCCCCCTCTAACGACAGACATTTACAGAACAAAGACTACGCCGGCTCCGCCCACTGCTCCTTCATCGAGCGCCTCCTCTGGCCCCCTCAACAATGTCCCACGTTTTGGTGGGCAAAGCGATGACCGAGACAACAAAGTCGCTCATCATAATCATCTGCCCATGCCGGGCCTCAGCGGCAACCCGAACGGGGCAGTGGGTATGGATTTCCATGCAATCTCGTCCAAGCGAACTCACATTTCTGCCCAGTTCCTGCGTTGAACGCCAAAGCTTACTGATGCACAATTAGGCAACTTACTTCGTGGAGCAGTGGATTCAAAGGGTGATCTGAAAGATGCGGCCCTTCAGGTGGGAATCAAATTGGATCTGGTAGGTTCCGCACAGTTGCAAGCAAGGCTACCTCAGACCACTGACGAAGCACTTAGGAAGCAGAGGTCCACCTTACCGCCCGTGTCCGCGGTGATATCATTGTTGGGCTTTATTGAAGGGTCCCGGACGGATTTCTTTGACCTTACCGGTAATGCTCATGCTGGGGTCGGGACTAGTTGGCAGGGTATGGTTCTCGGCCTGGGGGACATTGCAATTGCGTTCCTGTCACTCACTTTTGACTTTTGCATACATGGGCCTCAGGGGTTTGCGGTTGGAGCTATGACGCTGAAAGTGGCCACACTCATTTAGAATGAGAATGTTCAATATGCTTTCCTGAGGCTCCGCAGGGTGCAAGGTATATTTAATCTGGTATTGTTTTCTCAAAGCAGAAGACGCGTCCAACAGGTAGCAGACTTTTGTGACACATGCGGAATACGCCATTTATGGGAGTCGTCTTCCATGCGCCGGTACCGACATCTGCACGTGTGACATGTATGCGTGAGACGTGTCGTTTTCCGCCACTGACAGCTACCCGAGACCAACCTAGACACATCCGAACGCCACGAACGCCATGACAGGCCTGCGTGATGAGAGAAGTCTCCTAAGCCTGGAACTATGAGATAACCAGTACCTTCCAAGGCCAATAGTGCATCATGTTACCTGAAATATACCAGTCTAATAGGGGCTATGACTTCGCGCGAGAGAAAATTTTCAATCCAGGGGCCCGATTTTGACTTCAGAAGCGTCAGCGCGAGAGTTGGCTGCAAAAGAGGATTGTGCGAGGGAAAATTAGAGGAGGTCTGGGCCACGCCGACCGCCGCCGCAGGGTGGCACAGCAGCTGACGCACGGCGAGGACTGGGGAAGAGGAGTTCTCTGGGATCGGGATGCTGTGTCTCTTGGCTTGTTTTGGTTCGGCTGTTGTTGGCGTCTGCACTTCCGTCAAGCCATAAGTACGGCGCCTCCAAGCGGCTGATGCCACGATAAATAACTCGAAAAGCATCACTTCCAGCCTGTGCGGCGTGTTTTCCCAGCCTAGGTATTGCGACGTGACAGTCCTGCCAAGATTGTCATCTCGAAATTAGTTCCGGCGGTTCGGGCCACTATTGGAGACTAAAAGTGGTGGCTGTTTCGTTTTGTCAGTAGAACCAGGGGAGAGTTTCCCATTGGACGGCGGCAAAAGGCGCGCCTAAGGGGCTCGCACGGGTAGGTCCTTAATTGAAACGGACTAGCCTTTTCGTCACGGCACCCTGCATATTTTCGGCATAGAGCTTTGCGGGCTTACACTCGAGCTGGACGTGAAGGAGCCGGAAATGGAAGCCTATATAGGGTCACCTGAAAGACACTTACCGAGAGAGGGCGGGAACTCTCCAGTTCCTACCAGGTGTCGCCTCACGCCATCACGCTCCTTTTTTTGTCGTTCTTTTCAGTCACTCCTTAGACACCACAAGCATCAGGATGCCTTCATTCGCAGCAACTGTGTTGTTTCTCCCCCTTCTCGGGCTTTGCAGTGCCAAATGCCTCCCTGGCAAGGTGCCTCAAGACTCCAATCCTCCCGCGGCCAACGAGGGCTCATCGATCCCGGCTGTCGGCCAAAATGCCAGTTCAGGAGGCAATGTCCTAGATGGTTTCAAACCAGGCGTGAAGTGGCAGATCAATATTCAGAATCCGGTGGATCCTCGGGCCGGGTTGCAGCCGGCTGATGCCAAGGTCATCGACATCGATCTCTTCCACGCGAGCAAAGATCCCACTCTCATACCAGCGCTTCATGTAAGAGCAGTCCTGTGCTCGAGTGCAAACTATGTGTGCTGATTTAGACTAGGCGTCTGGGGCTATGGTTTTGTGCTACTTCAACTTGGGTGCAGTCCAGGTCAGTAACAGGCAGGCAACTCTGGTGATTCTGATTGCTCTGTTAACACATTCTCTTATGAAAGACAACGGATTGTGACTTTGCAGAGTGGAACAACGATGGGCTGATGAAGACGAGCCAAACCGTGGAAAATTACGCCCAGGAAAAATATGTCGATGTTACCGACGCGACGGTCCTGGAGTTGCACAAATCCCGAATCGACCTTGCCCACCAAATCGGCTGCGATGGCCTCGATCCCGACAACATCGACACATTCGTAAGTTTATCGGAGCGTCTCCTATGTGATGTGGCTGACCGTTGAGATAGGAGCTGTCGGCGGATGAGTCGATCGGCAAGCAGATCACAGAAGGCGACATGATCAACTTCCTTTCAACCCTTGCGGAATACGCACACTCCAAGACGACGACGCTTGGTCACTCCCTCATGATCGGGCAGAAGAACGCGTGGAGCATCACTGAAAGCGTGCACACATTCATGGACTTTGCTATCTCCGAGAACTGCGTCGGATCTGTGAACGTCGGCTCCAACAGGGGCGCCCCTGACGAGTTTTGCACCGTCTTCCAAAAGTGTAAGTACCATTGCTCGCCCGTCATTTCCATCACCAACTCTGACTTGTGTGAAGACTATGCCGATAATGGCAAGCCCGCGTTCGACATTGAGTACCCGTCAAGCCTGGCGGCCGGGGGCGGCAGCAGCGAGAAGCGGCAAGATGATGAGAGTGGGAGTGTAGCGGACGGGTCTGAGGGTGGGTGCGCCCCGGCAACCAGTGAGGCTGATATCACGGCCTACTGTACCTCCCAAGCAAGCAGTACCGGAATCAGCCGGATCCTGAAGCTCGACAACGACAACTACGGGCTGAACGGCTGTACACAGTATTGTGACGAGGCCACGTCTTTCGTCATGACAACGTACCCGTCCAATGATACCAACTCCTGCGGTTAGGTACTTGGTCTCGTCCTCTGACTGTGAGGGGAGAAAGGCTACGCCAAGTACCTAAGTCCTTCGATTCTCCAAGTACATGTAAGCCCCAAGCACTTGCGGAGGCAGCATGTACGATTCTTCTTGCTCAAGCGTTTTTGAACCGCGGAAATCAAACCAGAATCAAATCGTGTATATCTTCAGCTAGACTGCTATGACATTATACAAGTGCTGTAGATATATCATCCATTTGCGTCTACGAAAATAACACAGTCCATTGATCGTGGAATACTCGTGAAATGCAGATATCCAGGTCCTGTATGTGGCGAATACGATGCTCCAGGTGCATGAACCTCTCTTTGTAATCTGTCCACTGTCGACCATCGACAGGGGCAGAAATAACACTGCAGAAAACACTGGCCAACTGGGACAACTTGAAGCGGCCTGAAATCAAACTGATAGTTACCCATTCTTAGCGATGGTCCTGGAATTCGGCTGGAACATAAATTGTTTAGTAACATGTAGGTATGTTCTAAGAACCTGTATTTGCGGAATCACTTCGAAGGGGCCGTGATAGGAAGAAAGAGTGATTCCTAGTAAGTCATGATACTCCACGAACTTATCATTTCTCATGTTGATAATATTTTAATTATAACTAACAAGACCGATATTGGATGCCTAACGGACAGCAGATTAGCCAATCCAGAAGCATCCGTCAAGGACCAATTACACCGTTGATGGGGCGTGTAAAAATTCAAGCAGTCTTATCGATGTGGCAAGAGCCTATGTGCAGACCTATGTGTCTAGGAATATCCCCTTTCTTCGTATGGACCTAGAGGAGTATGACATCTGTGATCGAATCGTGACCAAGCAGGCTGGCATCTGCTGTATCAGCCGCAAACAAGAGACCGAATCCCGCCCCAACTGAAAAGAGATGTCCTGTGTACTCACCGTCCCCGGGGACAGTGAGCAAGACAACCCCAGAGGTAATTACCACCCGCCTGAGTGATTGAGTAGCTGGTGTCAGCAGATGTGATAGAGCGCATCCAGCCACATGAATTTTGCCATGCAAACCAGCCGGGCCCATCAAAACTGAGACTCGGTCAACTTCGCCTAAAGATGCAACGGCCGTTCCCCTTGTCCTTAGGATTATTGTCGCGGAGAACAACTGAAGTCGAAGAAAATATTATGAGACAATAGGCGATGAAAAAATATGGATATTCGGACCAAAATGACAAAAGTGATCTGTGCAGGGGTCGAACCTGCAATCTCCTGATTCCGAAGCTCTCATTGGTGCCTGATGAGTCGTAGTCAGACGCCTTGCCATTGGGCCAACAGACCAAGTTGCAGCTTCATTCTGTCAAAGGTAACATTAGCCAGATTGTAGTTTCAGTCTGAGAAGCTTGCCACTTTATTCCGGAATGTGCTGTCGTACGTTACCCTGGGCAAATGGAGATTGAAATACCTCAGATGAGCTGTGAAAACAATTTTGAAGAGGCAGAAGAGATCCATGAGCATTGCACTGCAGCTTCATCTGTGAACTTGTAAAAGGATGATAACAAACACAGATAGTCCTCCGCCCCCCGCAGGCGCGATATCTTTCATGGCCACTAGCTATCGGGGAAAGGGAAGGGACACGACTTTGCCCGAGGCAAGAGGTAGATTCCCGCGAAAATATAGCTTTGTTCCATGCAGCGGCGACTCCACCACCTTATTTGTTTCTTGGTCGAGCCCACGGGGCAAAATCCCAGTCTTACACACGCACCACAAACTACTGGGACAGTGTTGTATGAGATACAGAGATGCTGTATGTTAGAAAATACGTATCGCCAAAAAGCTATAATTGAAGTTTGGTAGAACGAAGTAAAATATAATTAAAACAATTAAATGGTATGCCGCACGGTTTGAAGCGAATTTTGGAGTGCGCTTGAGACAAACATGTCCACAGTCCACATCCACCACATTTGGCATCATGCGCGTTTCAGATGGTCCTTCGTACACAGTCTCTAGGCCTGATTTCACGCGTTCTTGACATCCCGGGCCTACAGGAGACCCACCCAGAACGGCCGCACCCTGCCACCCGCCGCAATACTAGACGAGGTCTCGGCCGCAGTGCCCGTGCCGGTCGCAGGCCCACTCCTTGTTGCTGTCCCGGCCGATGTGATCCCGCTTGCAGTAGAGTTGAGCCCCCCGAGGCCGGTGCCGCTTGCCGGCGCCGTCGAGTTGGCGGAGGCCGGGCCGCCGGACGAGCCCGATGACGAGCTCGAGGTCTCGCTGGTGCAGTTTGCCGTGAAGAAGACGTAGTTGGCGGCGCACCCAATGCCGCCGCAGCCGGACTCGCAGGGGTAGTCGACGAAGACGGTGGGGATGGCCGACGGGCAGTCGCACCAGTTGGTCAGGGGCACCAGCTCGACGCAGTCCGGGGTCGCGCAGGAGCGGCAGATGTTGCTCGTCAGGGTCACCGTGGGGCAGCCCTCCAGTGAGGTTGCCGATGATTCGGAGGCTGACGACGTGAGGGTGAGGGTCAGATCGGAGAGGGTGGTCGTCGGCTCTCGGCTCGCCGACGTCGACGAAGGAGTCTGGCCGTGGGCCGGGATGCCGCTTTCAGGGTCAGTTGCGTGTTTAATCGCCGCGACCACATTAAAGGGCCGAACTTACACCACGGTCAGCACGGCCAAAACAAGGCTCGAGGGCTTCATGATTAAGTTCGGCGAATTTGCGCCTGTTATGGCTGTGGGATGATGAAAAACGTGGCAGCCCGGCTTCGGTCGGCCGATATGCTAACAGTGGGCAACGGGAAGCTCTGTTTCTTCTGCAAAGGCACGCAAGATTGGGATGACCGCAGATTACCTCACAGACGCATGGACTTTTAGGAACGTGATTCCTTTCATGAGAGGTTGCATCATGACGTAGAAGGCGCCGTTGGAGGCCACTAAGCTGCACGCATTCGCGTTGGTCGTTTGCGACGGCGCATCCCGATGTGCATGTTGTTGTCTTGGCGGCGCCATCGTCCGCTCGCACCTCCTGCAAGGGCCGGCAGACTTGCAGCTCGAATTGGCTCTGTGCGCGAGCTCAGAATAATAGGAAGCGGGAGCCGTTCTGCATTTCCAAACGCGGTTCATGTTGGCGTTTCAACACGAGTGCTGGCCCTCTGGCCTCGAGTGTGTCGCCGGGAAGCTGGCAACCTTACGATGGCGATAGGCCATGAGCGAGCTAGAGAACCGAGGTCGGAAGTGATGAGGCCGACCAGAATGCGTTAGGGCCCGAGTCAAATTGGTAAATAGCCCTCAATGTAGTCGTTATAGAGTTAAATGAAACATCTGCCCATCATATCTTCCGTGGGCGCCTGGTATGATCTGCACTGTTGTGGGCACGACACTACATGCTTGTCTTACAGGGCCGGTCTTTTGATGATGCCAGCTGCAGCCAGCGCTCGATTGAGCACTGGCAATCTATTGCTAAACATGGCAAAGGCTTCTCCGGCTTTACAAGACATCTTGTTTTGGCAGACCTTCTAGAGCAATTTCCGCCTCGTTCTTCTCTTCATTGCAACCGCAGGATCCATTCTTTTCTCACCTGATCTACCCAGGACAAATTCATTTCTACCGACACAAGAAGCGTGCCCAACCATGGCCACCCTAGTAATCCGCGACATCTTTTGTATAAAATTACGAGAGGACTTGCCTCGCGTAATGGGGTGACCTAGTGCAGAGTTGGCCGAGTCGGCTTGCCTTTAAATTGGAAATATTTGGCAAGATTTAGCAATGGTGACTGTTACAAATGACAGAGTCCTTCCAACCTGAACAAACGTAGTTGGCCATGTATAATTTCTCAAATCATTTTGCTCTGCTTCCGTAGAGTCCGACTGGGCAATGGCTTCGGATACCGTGTCAGTCATTGTCTGAAGTGTCCAGCATGACTGAGGCATCTAGCAGCAACAATTCCGGCAACAGTGGCCACATATACAAGACTGTCTGCAAAATAAAGAAGAAGAAAAGAGCAGTCAGGAAACACAGGATCGGCGACATGTCTGTGCATCGTTGAGCAGTCTCGAGAGAATTCCCCCACTTTCACAAATTTGATAACCAAACTGTCGGCGAGGTGCAGCTACGCAACTTATCAGGCTGGGATCTTAAGGACCGGCAGTATGAGATCCAAAGCGAGTGGTGGTAGATATGATTGGATATTTTGGGCGGGTTAAAGCTTATCCTAACATGTGCTTCCACATGGTCCAGACGTCAAGTCGGACCTGATGAGTACCCTATGTTGGCTAGGGGGATCCTTTTCTGATTTCTCACCACTAACATTTAACACGTGAGGTACTGGCACTTCCTCCCAACTGACCACAAGTTCGACGGAAGCCAGCCTTCTCGCCGCTTACGCTTGAGGATCTGCTCTCGGCAAGTGTTCTCATCTCAAGAGGGCCCAGCTAGCGGGCTCATACCATCAGCTCCCTATTTCCAGGTCAGCTCAGATCAACTCCACCAAGCTCGGGACTTAGAATCAGAGAAACTTTTCAATTCCACACATTGCAAGCAGCTGTGCCCCCAAGCATCTCGAGAGACTTGATAGCAGCAAGAACACTGAGCCAAAAGAGGCCACCCTGGACCGCTGTTTCTTCCGGGCAAAATTAGACGTCCACCATCTGAACAGAGAAATTAGTTTGTTTGGGAGGGCGATGCCTTTATAAGTGGCTTCTGTGAATGACTGATTCACTGAAAGCATTCAGGGTGGAGTCGGTGCTCTATTGCGCGTGGTTGAGCCGTAGACCGCTCCGTTACTACATATGGTTGTGAAGCCGGCACTAACCGGCCAGAAAGATGGGAACCAAAAGGGTAATTGGTCTTGATACATCAGTTACTGATTAATCCAGTCTCCTATTACCCCACTGTCTCTTATTGACTGGAATTGGGAGAGCAACGAGGTCAAAGACGGACTTGCTTTGTTGCTTGGGTTGTAGAAGGCTTCTTCGTGAAGGTCGAGAAAGGACCAAGAAATAAATAAAAGGCTTTGGGGCAGAAACGCAATGTGTGATATACATCACTCCAACGTAAATATTGGGAATCAGGGGAAAAGAGGTCTGGTACGAACTGCGAGGTGTGCCTCGATGACCAGGCGAATGCGAGCCCGTTTAGTCAAGGCATGCAAGGGCAGAATTGACGGAATCCATGTGGAAATGATTATAGTGAGTCGTTCAAAAATGCTGCTCTTCTGCTCTTGATGCCTTGCGAATCTGCCTCGGCCTGTGACTATTGGCTCCAATCCGTCTACTCTTCACCAAAACTGTCTGTTGAATCAGACTCGAGTTGCGCCGAGGGGCCTCCCGCTTAGCATACTTTCTTTGTTGCTCACTGAAGAGCTACGTGTATGTGCAGTGCAGCAGCCAGCGAGCAACGGCCCTGACACCCTGCCATGACGACGTGACCATGACCTCATGAGCTCATCACCAACTCAGTCCGCCTCATTGACCTCGCTCTCCTCACCAGCCGCCACCTGTGTCGGGCCGTTGGATCCCGACGGCGCAGCGAGGTCGCCATCGTCCGTGATGCTGAAGTCGACCCCGACCCTGTAGCTCCAGCACTCGCAGTTGCGATACCTCCCCGAGCCCCCGTTGAGCCGGTGGATGAAGCCCTGGTGGCTGACGACAACGATGTGGCTGTACGTGTGGGACAGCTCCATGAGGCGCCTGCGCACGCGGCGGGCGCGGCGGTGGCCCCTCCGCTCGCTGCTGTTGTCGTAGACGCCGGAGCGGCTGCACTCGGAGAAGTCCAGGAAGGGGTAGCGCCTCTCGAGCTGGGAGCGGGTGCGGCACTGGTTGAAGGGCCTGTCGCCGCACTCGCGCAGCGAGGGCCAGACCTGGACGGGGACGGAGGCGCCGGCCGCGCCTGCGCCGCGGATCAGGTGGCCGAACGCGAGGATGGCGGTCTCGAGCGTGCGGGTCAGGGGCGAGACGACGATGAGGTCGGGCGGCTGGGAGAGCTGGACGGCGGCGGCCTGGCGGCGGCCGCGTTCGGTCAGGATGGGGTCCCGGCACGGGAAACCCGACACCATGTTGTTCCAGGCATGGCCGTGGCGGAGCAGTGTGATGGTTCGCGGTCGGTCTGTGGCATCAGCCGGCTGGGATGCCATGCTGCAGTGCGTCGCAGCCGCGTCGTGGGCGTGTCGCGATTCCTTCCTTCACTTTCCAGCTGAGGACCCTGCCAGGGAGTCAGTTTCCCGGCCTCGGCTGTAGGTGACACGTGAGCACATACCTGATTTGGAGCTGGTTCCGTGATGAAACAAGGGTTCGAAAGGTCGGCCTGCGTTACATAAGGACCTCGTCACGATGAGAGAGCAAGGCACGTGCTGGGCTGTTACGATACCAACCCGGGCTGGCAGAGTTGTGCTGGAGACGGAATGCAATCAATATATGAAGACAAGGACAGGTTGGACAAGTTTTGGCGAGATGGCGATCAAATCTGAATCAAGCGCAGGGGAAAAGCAACAAGTTGAGCGATGCAGGTTGGGGAAATGCCAGACATGCCCACTGCCGCAGCAGCAGCAGCAGCAGCAGCACGAAAGGGTTAGTGCACAGTGCCTCTGCCCCTGGGCTTGCAGGAGTTGCAGGCACTCAGCCGGCACCAACATGCATGAAGGGCGTGTTTGATACTTACTTGTAAGTAAGTAATTAAGTATCCTGGGTATTTCTGGCAGACGAAACAGGCACATCGAATCCATAATGTGAGGAATAAACTGTGAGAAGCCCAACAAGGGCATCGTGAAGCACTCTCTGCGAATTAATCTTCCTAGTGTCGTTCTCCCTCACCTTCTAGCAGTGGCCCCCTAATCAGCGCACACCCCTGCTCGCCCCCTGCATGAGGACCCCCCCGTAGCTGTGCTTCCCCAGCCTCTCGTCTATCGTTCGCTCGCCCTCTCGTCATCTTGCCTGCCGGGGGACTCCACTGCCGCGACGTCACCACGTCAACTCACGCACGCCTTATCGGCTCCAGACACCCAAACCTAGCTGCACGCGACCACTTCTCTTCCCTCACTCTTCAAGCTGCAGCGTACACCTCGACCGGTTCTCGAGGCTTCAAGGTACCTGCGTCACACGATGCCTGTCTCCCGGGTCTTTAGTCTGGCCTCGCTTGCCACCATCTCACTCCATGCCGCCTCAGTAGCTTCCGCCCAGCTGCAGCAGCCGTTGCTTGACGATACCCATCAAGCAGCTTTGACTGAGGCGAAGAAGCCGCTGGTTGACAGTGACGCCCTGCAGGACAGCATATCTATCGACAGGCTTCTCAAGGGAGCCCAGGACCTGTACAAAATCGCCAACCTCAGCTCGCATGAGTACAATCGCCCAACACGGGTCATCGGAAGTGAAGGTAAACCCGACACCGTCTGAGTCACCATGGAAGAGGCGCTATCTAGGGCCTACAGCGGAAACAAAAGAGCTGACAGTTTCCCAGGCCATCTGGGGACACTGGACTACATTCGAAAGTCTATCTCGGAGCTGGGAGACTATTACCAGCTTGTAGAACAGCCCTTCCCTGCCTATGTTGGCTGGGTGCAAGAGTTCCGACTTGTGATCGGCAACGATCTTTATGACTCCGCCCAGCCTATGAGCCTTACTCCCCCGACAAAGGACAGAGAGCCCGTCCGTGGCGACCTGGTGCTTGTCGATAACGCGGGGTGCTCGTCAGAAGACTACCCGTCCAGTGTCAAGGGGAACATCGCCTTCGTCAGCCGCGGAACCTGCTCTTTCGGTGACAAATCTGCCCAGGCAGGCAAGGCAGGAGCAATCGCCGCTGTGATATTTAACAACGAGAAGGGCGAGCTATCCGGGACTCTGGGCACCCCCGATGACCACCACGTTGCTACATTCGGACTTCCCCTGGTAGATGCTGAACCCATCCTCAAGAAGCTGAAGGACAATGAGACGGTCGACGTGATCGCATATATCAGTTCCTGGGTTAACAGCGCCATCACGAAGAACATTGTGATCCAGACCGTCGAGGGCGACCCAGACAATTGTGTCGCTCTCGGCGCCCACTCTGACAGCGTCGAAGCGGGCCCAGGTATCAACGATGACGGATCTGGCACCCTGTCTCTGTTAGAAGTGGCGCGACAGCTCACCAAGTTCCGGGTCAACAACTGCGTGCGCTTCGCCTGGTGGTCTGCCGAGGAGGAGGGCCTGGTCGGGTCAAGCTACTATGCTTCCAACCTGTCCCCGGCTGAGAACCTCAAGGTCCGCCTCTTCATGGACTACGACATGCTTGCGAGCCCCAACTTCGCCTACCAAGTCTACAACGCCACTAATGACGCGCACCCCGTCGGGTCGGAGGAGCTCCGCGACCTCTACGTCGACTGGTACGAGGCCCACGATCTCAACTACACCTTCATCCCCTTCGACGGCCGCAGCGACTACGACGGCTTCATCCGGGCCGGGATCCCCGCCGGCGGCATCGCCACCGGCGCCGAGGTCATCAAGACGAAGGAGGAGCAGGAGTTGTTTGGTGGGAAAGCGGGTGAGGCATTCGACCAGTGCTACCACTTGCTGTGCGACGATACCGGCAACGTCAACGCGACCGCTTGGGAGCTCAACACGAAGCTGGTCGCGCACAGCGTGGCTACATATGCGGCCTCCTTCGATGGCTTCCCGAAGCGGGATCCAGACGCATTGCGGGCCAGCAGTGCCGGAACCAGCGGGTATGCGCAGACGGTCAAGTACCGCGGCGACCGCCTCTTCATTTAAGCGCCAGCCCATGCTGTGTTGTATTGCTAGTTGCATAAGTGCATGTATCTTTGTTGGCATTTTGGCTATCATATCACTGCATTCCGTTGTTTATACCACATTTGACGCGAGTCAAGGCGTTCGACGGCACCTGGGCTGTGTCTGTATCATATAACCAGAAGCCAAGCAACATCCTCACTATTGAATCAAGACTTTACCGAACCTTGACCCCTTGCTCTCTCTCTGTCGTTCTTTTGTCAATTGGGTAGATATCTGGTGCTCTGGTTCCTCCCTCATTATGCTAAATGTGGCTTGGGATACTTCAGGCAGTCCCTGATTTCCGTACATTCTGCCATGCCCTGCCAATAGCTTGAGAGGACACCATCACATTCGCAGAGCTCAACTCAAATTGGAATCGAGTGACCCAAAGTAGGACGAGGAAGGCGAAAGGGATACTAGCGCCATGATGTTTAACTCAAGATGACGAGAGCGTTTTGCGCTGCATGATCTGCTTGAAAGCTTGAAGTGCCGTAGCGGGTTCTGATCGGTACATGCGGTCAGTCTATTTTATCATCGCATGTTTCATGCTTCCAATAATTATAACTATGCCCGGCATTGGGTTGCCAAAGAGCGGCCGACAGCAACCAACCGTGGCTTCAAGGTCACTCCCACCACTGATCAATCTTCAACAATTCAAGTTCAACATGTCACTAAGGGCACATTGCCTCTATTATCAAAAGGCCAAGGTGTGTCTAGTGTGTCTGCGCAGGTCTAACTCGAAACAGGATTTATTCTCCTGGTCAATACGCAGAATAGACAGCCTAGTCCGTCAATGATAATCCAGTTTTAGAGCCACACCTCGAGGAAGTAGTCCTTCTCTGAGGGCATCTAAGAGGGACAATGCCAGCAAACTTGACCTACATCACCAGTCTCGAGCACATATGCAAGAAGCTTTTTTTTTCAGCCGATGTAAGTTCCATATTTCAGAAATTCCTCATCGTTCTTCAAGGTCTCAATATCATCGCCACGCAGACAGGCAGCAACGTCCACGTCCCCGCCCGCCGTCCTCGGCATAAAGTACAGCAGCCCCTCGATGGGGCCGAACCGCGGCCGCTTCGTGAACAGCGGCCTGCCGCCCAGGGCGCCGCCAAAGTCGATCCCGTTGAGGCCCAGGCCCGCGAAGCTCGAGAGCATGAGGTCCCCGCCGGCCATCTCCAGCCGCGCGCCGTAGGCGAGGGCCGCCTTGTCGTCCAGCTCGTGCAGCGCGGTCGCCACGGACTCGGTGTGGTTGGAGCTAATGCCGAGTATGTCGGCGCGCAGCCGGCGGGCGAGGGCCCCCAGGTCGCCCGTCGCGACCGGCGCGGCCGGCGGCACGTCCGTGAAGGTGCAGACGACCACGACCCCCATGTACTCCTTCGGCACGGGCGGCTGGAGGTACCGTCGGCCATTGACCGCGCGGCAGAACGATATCTGCGGCGGCGGCGGCTGCTGATGATTCTTCTCCATGCGCTTCATGCGCGCCGCCGTGATCCTCTGGAATGCGAAAGCGGACATGGCATCATCCGTGGAGATCCACTGGCCCGGCCCCTCAGCCGCGGCCTTCAGCTCTGCAAGCTTGGGGCCGGGAAAGTGCAGGTAGACCCATCTCACATCTGGGGCCGTGGGACTCGCCTTGGGCACATTCCCGGGCGGGGCAGGCTTGACCAGAAGCCTGCTGACATCCGCCCTCCGGTCGTCCGGGCCCAGGAGTTTGATGACATTACGCCTCTCCCGGTTTCCGTGCTCGATCTCGTCGTCGGAGAACGGCTCCCCGCGGAGTGCCTTGGAAAACAGGCGCATCATGTGGGCCATGCCGTTCATGTCCATCGTGTGGTGGTTGCCCTGAAAACACAACAGGACGCCCCCCTTGACGATATTGGCTTGTATGACCAGTACCGGAGCCGGGCCTTGGCTCTCGTCGTATGAGTGCGGCAGTCCCTTTCGTTCGGCCAAGATCTCGCCGTCAAGCATGTGCATTGGTGCCCCCGCCTCCACGATCTCGTCGAGAGATGCTGAGGTGCCGCTGATATCTTTGACCACCACCGGGGTCGGTCTCTCCCCTGGCGAATAGGGCACAATGGCAGTGAGGCCTGTTTTCCCAGGGGCGCTTCCTTGGTAGATGACATGGCCTGCAACCCATGGGAAACCCTCAATGAGCTTTCCCGCAGCAGCTTCAAGTGTCACTTTTATCTCTTCGGCACTATTTCGGGTCCGAAGGCCATAGGCAATAACAATGTATGTCTTCAAGAAGGCCATCTGGCCGAGCACATCTTGAAGGTGAGAAAAGTCCTGGGAGTTCTTTGCCTCCCCGTTGGGCTTGCTTTGCTGCGCCGTCATTGCGAAAATGTGACTTAGAAAGTGGTGAGAGCTTTAGTGGGTGGGACGAATACGTGTTTCTCTCTTATTGAGGTTAATGAGGAAGAGATGGTGATGTTAAGATATTTTCCATGCTTAACAACATACACATCTACGGTAATTTAAAATGATTCACCGGGAGTCCTTGCGGGAATGTCGGCTGACTGCGCGGCGTGTAAATATAAGCACTACCCATCAATCCAGTTAGTGCCTGCATAAGGCTTGCAACCTTGCCGTGCGGTCAGCATGAATTCTGTGGGGCCATTGCTTTCACTTAGACCAAGATTCCACACCTCATATGTACTACCCCAGGGCTTGCCAATTCATATGTTGCTCGAAGGCACGCGGCACCCGGTGGACACGAGAGAACTTCATCTCCGAATGATGGTATACTGGCGGCTATGGTGTCAGAGACTTGATAATAAGCCTCTCTAGGTAGCCGCCCAAAAGTTCAAAAAGTTCATGCAGGGCCTGGGGTCGCACAGTACACCTGGAAGAGCATTTGCATACTGCCAGAGAAAGAGTCTACCGATCCAGGTCAGCAAAACGGATCTCAACGGAAATTACACGCCCAAACGTGCATCGTCATCCCACTGGGTGCAACATTACTTGGCAGGATGTATTTCCAGTAAGGATAGATGAAATCCAACTCTTCTTAGCATGAGAGGCAAACAACAGCAACAGACGTAGCACTGGGGCGTCAACCAATAATCGGGTAGTTATCCCCCTCCTCTTCTTTCATTCATTGGGTGGAAAGGGGTGACGCGGGCGCTCACCCGGTCGATAGTCTTAGGCGCCAGTCACAAGATCCAAGAATTCTGAGACCGCACTGAAGTGATGCTGCAGCTTCGGAACATCAATAACTCAAAGGCATATCCAGACACATGGGAACTCAGCACATATTCCAACACACATCCATTAATTAATCGAAACAGACATGCCTGTTTCGTTCCTAGCTACAACAACCCAAGAGTAGGAAAGGAATGAATGACGTGGGTATCTAAATAGACAAAACTTCAAGCCCGGCCCTCTTTTGCCACGTGCCTGAACTTGATCAGGTACAGCAGGGGGGTACCGATAGGTATTTGGCCACACTCCTCACACCAGGCGCATGCCCCTACTCTTCGGGGATAATGTCCGTCTCGGACATGATCTCGGGATCTGTGGAAATGTCGACGACAAATCCTTCTTCCTTTTCACCGCAGTCGGTGCATTTGGGATCCGTCTCCCAGCTGGGCTTGTCGTTCTCCCACTGCCTGGCGTGCCAGTCCTGGCCGTCCTCGCCCTCCTCGGTGCGTTTGACTTTCCTTGAGCGCCGTGGCTTCACGGCCGGCGTCACGGGTGGCGGGAATGGCAGAACCGGTGGGTTGACTGGGAAAGGGAGAGGCGGGAAGTACTTGGGTGGCTCAGGATACTTTGGGTAGTCCGGGTAGCTTGGCGGGTCAGGATATTTGGGGTCCCGGTAGTTTGGCGGGTCAGGATATTGGGGATACTTTGGTGGGTCAGGATATTTGGGATATTTGGGCGGGTCGGGATACTTGGGATATTTTGGCGGGTCAGGATACTTGGGATATTTTGGCGGGTAGGGCGGCGGCTTCTTGTGGTATTCCTTCTTGTCCTTGTACTCGGCACATAGATAGACAACCAGGTCGGCGAAGCCATCACATGTCTTCTTGCCGTCGTCATACTTTGCGTAGCCTGCATATTCAGTCAGCGGCGTGTCCCTTTCGAGGTGAAGGTCTTCATGAACATACCCTCTGGCCAGTATTCAGCCGCGCAGTAGTCCTCTTCGGGCTTGAGAACGATCTTGTGGCCGTGGAAGGGATCGCCGTACTTGGAGTACAGATCATAGTGGACTTTCCCGTGGTCCTTCTTGTAGTAGAGGATGAGTTTCTCGTAGTCCTTGTACCATGCCTTCTTGTCCTTGACGACCTGAAGGGAAACGCCGCCTTTCAAGTACTTCTCGACGTACTCCTCGCGGCGGCCAATCTTGTAAGGTCCGTCTGTGTCCCAAGCAACGGACCACAGGTAGACGTCGTACGGGCAGAAGTTGACAACCTTTGCATGACCGTGACCCTTGTGGTGGTCAGGATAGTGTGGCTTCTTGTAGTCAGGCTTCTTGTAGTCCGGCTTCTTGTAGTCAGGCTTCTTGTAGTCGTAGTCGGGCTTCTTGCCATAGTCTGGGTAGTCAGGCTTCTTGCCGTAGTCGGGGTAGTCAGGCTTCTTGCCATAGTCTGGGTAGTCAGGCTTCTTGCCGTAGTCCGGGTAGTCAGGCGGGCCGCCATAGCCTGGAGGGCCACCGACAGCTTGGACGCCCGCAGCCGTAGCCGACAGGCCGGCTAGGACGTAGGGAGCGAAACGCATGGTTGGTTCTCTCTTTCTCTCTGAAAAAAGAAGAAGCAAACTTGAGGAACGATTGCAAGTGAGGAACAAGATGCTTGGCTTCCGGCCAGAAGTCAGGAAGAAAAGAGAAGAAGGAGGAAAACTCCACCTCGAGACGTGCGGGCGGCCTATTATACCCTCATGATTCCACCGTCGCTCCGACGTCTTGCCATGATTGGCCAAGGGCCTCCTCCGCCATGTCAACAACGTGTTGAAAATTCAACAGCCCATGCTGATATCATCATGAGGTTCACATAAGTGCCATTGGCCCCGCTCCTGACAAGCGATCGAGATGGAGCACCGTGGGAAAGCCTGGCGAGGTTATGTAAAAGCTTGTTGTGGACAGAGCCCGGCGAGGTGATCAGTCTTTCCGTTGTAGCTGGTAGCTCCCACTGGCGTCTGTGCGAGCGACGGAGCCTTCTTGAAGCTGCCCTGGAGCTGGCCATGCGAGTAAGGCGATAGTTGGCCCATACTATTGTCATTCTGTCGCTGAGGATGCCCGGGTACAGAAGGCTAGAGACGGGAATGGGACGAGACACATGATGTGCGCGGTCTTTTTGCTGAAGTGGTGGATGAACTGCAACGGGATGGGGATAAAGCTCCGACAAATCATGATGCCGTTATTCCAGACTGACTCCTTCGAGCTCATGGACGGTGGATCGCTCTTGAGCTCCCTCGCCGAGCTTCAAGAGAGCTCCAGCTATCAAAGCTCTTCCCGAAGCTCACCCTGTACAAAGCTTCACTTGAAGCTCTTTGGGGTACACAACAAACTCTCGAAAGACCTTGGGTGCCACGCCGGTGGTGATCTGCAGGCAGTGAAAGTGGCGAAGACCCCATGCGGTATCTTGAATCGCGTAGCATCTTTAGCGGCGGGAGTCCATTCGTCTGACAGCTGTCAGAATGGCCGATATGGCGACCGGCGCCGTGATGGTGGGTTGGAAGAGGAATCGCCTCGACCAGCAACAGTTCCTGGCTCCTGTCGAGCAGCTGTGTCGAGCAGCTGCTGCCAATCGGTTGGATGTTTTGGTGGCAGTGCCCAGTAACGTAGTGCAGATTGGGATGGCTGAAGCAGAATGCCGTCCTCGGACCGGTTCGACGACCTGAAAATCGACACTCAAGCGCTGGGTGGTGTACAAGGTGAAGTGGTGCATACGCCCCGTTACAAGACCACGCAGTCTGCTGCCCCCCACGTGGTTAACTGCGCGTGGTACACTCGGCCGAGATGGGGGTTGCCTACCTCCTCTGGAGCTTGTGGCCCCTGTAGCTGCTGTCAGATGCCACACAAAGGAGGCGCGGGAGTGGTGATGTAATCGAGACGGCCCTGTCGATCCGCCCAAGACCACACAGCTAGCGCGGCTGTTCCGCCTTCCGCGAAGTGTGAGGACGAGCCAGGCAAGACGATTCTGCTTCCGGCTAGTCCATGAGAAACATCGTCATGGATGTCTCCGAGCGGAACCAGGAGAGGCCATGACGTCTTGCCGTGAGGTGTAGGCACATAAGAAGGGCCCCGTTGGCGCGTTGAGCAGCACCTGAGTCGCACCTCCAGCCTATCCCATTAGTGACATGCTCCGTCGTTCGTTGGGACTGATCCGGCCACCGCCAACGTGCACCAAGCAGACTCGGACCCTCAAGCTCTCCCCCCGCTCCAACATGCCGTCGTCCAAGGGAAAGCCGACGGATCCCGAGCTGCGCGAGGAGCTCAAGGAAGGCAAGCTACCGTCTCTGTGTGATGCCCCAGACAAGGCCTGCCATGACTGTTGCAAACTAACGCTGCTGCTCGGCAGAGATCAAGCAGGAGCCGAACAAGTCAGGAGGCGGCGAGGGCCAATGGGCTGCATGGAAGGCAAGAGAACAGGACTCCCGGCCCTCTAGGACGTTGAGCTCGAGCGAGGAGTTGCTGATGATCGCGTGCGCAGGCGTCGAAGCTCGCCAAAGAGTATGAGAAGCAGGGAGGGGGATATGAGAACGAACCAGGGTCTAAGAACGAGCCCAAGAAGGGGGAGCCAGAGGCCAAGAGCGACATCAAGAAGAAGGAGGAGACCGAGGACTGATGCTATGTTTGTACATTTTCACCGTTTAGTACGTGGCTTTCAACAAGATTCTCGGGAGATCATAGTCCCCCCAGGACACGCCCAAACGCCGCGCAATATCCACACAAATACCATCCAAACCGTTGGAATATCACAAGTAAATTGTTCGCCCACAGCCTTTGTTCAACGCAGGCCAATGTCGCCGTGATGTAGCGGAAATTCAGAAATGCGTTGTTGTAAGGAACATCAGCCTCCCTCCTCTTGAGGCCACACCTCCATCATGTCGAGCCACTCGAGGGCAAAGGCTGTCGTGATCTTAGCCCAGTCGCGCACTGTCGGCATGTCGAGGTGCTCGCCATCGTCCTGCATCGTGTGCCACACCTTGGGGAATGGCGTTGGGATCAGGTGGAGGATAGACACGCCCCTTGCCATAAACGGGACGTGGTCGTCGCCCACCCACGATCGCGAGAACTGCGACGTGAGCTTCTCCGTGTCGGGCAGGAAGGGGCTGGCCGGCTTGGTCTCGAGCAGCCCCAGGTCCCGCATGCGCTGTTCGATCTTGGCCATCGCCTTGTACGCCCAGTGTGTCGGGAGGAAGTAGGACGGGATCTTGGGGTCGGCGGCGCCCAGGAGGTCGAGCAGGACGAACAGGCTGATCTGGTTCAGGCGGTTCGGGAAGTTGGCCATTGCCATTGTCGGCTGGTTCTCCCACGAGTCGGCCAGGGACCTGCGGTCGGTGTTAGTCGTCGCTCGATCAGGGCTGGGAATTGACCGTATATAGCATACCTTGCACCATAGAGCGAGTCCGTGTCGGTCCAAGACACGAAGGCCTCCTCGCCGTCGAGCAGCAGTATCTGCACACCCATGTCCATGGCAGGTGTCCCACCCAGCTCGCCCAGCGCCATCATCTCGTCGTACATCTGCGTGAGGTACTTGTCGATACTCCTGGCCACATGCATCAGCATGGCGCAAGGCGCGGCGCTGTCGGTCGCACCAATGAAACCCTCGGGCGTGAGCTTGCTGTCGAAGTGGGCCACGAGGGTCAGGATGTTGGCCTGGCCCGTCTTGGTCCACGGCGGCTCCCTCTTGAAGATTATGTTGTTGAACGGAACGTCCCTGGAGCCCGTGGCCGGCGTCGTGGCGGTCGAGTTCTGCCACTCGGTCGTCCAACTTGGCAGCTCCCTCTGGAAGAAGTCGACGAAGTGCTGCTGGACCTTGGCGGAGCCGGGCGTCCCCGGGACGCGCGGGATCAGGATCGGGGCAAGCAGAGCGCCATTGTGGATGTCGAAGTCCGCGTCGCTCGGCGCGGGCACGGCGCGCAGGAAGCTATCGGAGAGGGGCGAGTAGGCGGCTGCCGTCATGAACAGCAGGAGGAGGGCGAGCATCGAGGGAACGTGGCCCAAGGAGGGCAGCCGTTTCATGTTCGGGGACGTCGTCGGGGCTGCGATGGCGCCCTCGTTGTCATGCTGGGGCGACGATGATAGCAAGGTTCCGAGGTTATGATATCACGTAGAGGGACCGTCGTGGTCAATTGCGCCGCGTCATGTACAGAGCAACTTTTGTTGATACATCTCATAGAGTGGTAGGTGGACTATAATAGATAGAAGACACTTGTTGGACTCACTGTGCTGCGTCTGACTTGAGGACCCCTGCAGCGTCTCGGATCTCGAGTGGGGCGTGTGGCGCCCCCCCCCCCCCACGATCTTTAGGCTCTACGACCGCATTAGCGCGAGTTACTCGACCTGGTGGCTGCCGCATCCCAGGACCCTGCCCTGACTGCCATACTTCGCCCTGAGACGACAGCTCCCTCCCTCCCTTCCTCCCTCCCTCTCTCAGAGCGTCTCATCCTACTCGCTGGTCGTGTTCGTCCGGGAGCTCTGCAGACAGCGGGTGACCATGATCACAGGGCGGAGGTTGGGGATTACGGCCCTCATCACGGCGGCTCGAGCAGCCTGCTCCCGAAGTTGATCAACATTCTTTCCCTGTATCTCCAGCCGGACACCTGCCAAGGAGTCCAACACCTGCCGCACATGTCGCATCTCCCGGGCGGCCAGCTTCTCCCACCGCATGAGGAAATCATGGAGGTTGTTTGGCTTCCGGAACTGTGTGAAGTTCTTCCACTTGTCCCCTCGATCCGTAGAATTGTACTTGGTCTGCGTGTGAAGGAGCCTAGACATCTGGCGCGTGTCGCTGATTGGGATCAGGATACTGTCGGTCGCGTCTTGGTTGCCAAAGAGGCCTGTGCCTCTGGCTTCCTCGTCGGTGACGTCCAACTGCAGGTCCAAGATGACGAAGTCGCACTCTTTGAGTCGACGGATCAGGCCGTTGTAGAGAATGAGCCCGTCCCACGCAGTCATGAGACGACACGAGGCCCATGTTGGATCAAGGGCGATGCGTGTGTTGGTGTATCTGAGTCGGCTGACGGCATTGTACATGGAATATCTGTAACCTCCCAGGGATGCCTCGCACATACAGCGCTCCGCATTGACTACGACAGTGTCTCTCTTCGGGTCAGCCCAGACCCGCGTCGGGATGATATCCGAGAAGCCAACATGACGAAGTACCTCCATCGGGAGGACGCTGGAGCGGGCCACGTCACGAGCTTCAAAGCATACGTAGGCGATGGCTGGTAGCTTCACACTACTGAACCCATCACCCCAGCGGTTTTCGAAAGTCGAACTTGAGCTTGCTCAGGAGAGGGAATGTGTGGACCCGCTGAGGAAGGCTGGCTTCCAGATTGCGACTCGCAGCTCTGGAGGCAGGTCGGAGAATCGGTTGAAGGTCTGTGGCGCAGCGCCGTCTGTGGGTGCTGGCATGTTGATCAAATGCTTCGGTTGGGTAGGTGACTGAGGTGGCAGTACAGACGAAGTGCAGTCTAGAATGATGTTTCTCTTTGATGGAGTGAAATTGTCGTCTGCCATCTTGCGGACGCGGTGCTTTTCGGCCGTTGTTGTTGGGGTGTTTCTTGCTGATGGAGGAGATGTGGGCTTGATGTTTTGTGAGTGATGTGATGTTTTGCAGGTGAGGAAGGAGACTTCTGTGTTCAAGTGGAAGCCACCACGGCCTTTTTGTAGTCAGGCAATCGCTCTCCAACGCCCATTCACTCGAAGTCGGAGTGACAAGTCACACTTAATATTTCAAGACCGAGACTGCTAGTTACCGTAAGAGATCACCTTAGATTTCCTTGACATGGTGGTTTCCACCCTGGTATTGCTTCTTGTCTTGAAGAAATTGTGTGCATAGCAATGTTCTCTTACCGCCACTGTGTTTCAAACAAAGATGCACTCAGAAGCTGCTTGCAGACATCCAATGATGAACAAACATGATCTGCTGCAGAGGGTTCAGTTTGAGCTCCGGAAAATGATCCTTTGAACCTGTGCCCCAGTATCATCCTGTTATATCTTTGCCTTCAGATCAAACCCTTTCTTGCCATAGAGCACCTGCCTTGCAAGCAAAAAGCACATGCCTCCTGCAAGCACAATACCAACATACAGTCCAGCCAGTGCCCGCGTGCCAAATGTGGAGAGCATCTGACCACCGAGTGGTACCGTCAGTAACAGGGAGAAGCTGACGAAGAAGTACATTGTACCTGCAGATTCCTGTCAGTGTGTGTATCTTGGCGTCATGGCACAGCTTCTGCTTACCATAGTACCGCCCGTAGTCCTCAGTCTCACACGTCTTCCCCATGCAGACGGGAGTAAGCGATATGAAGCTGCCAGACCCAAAGCCCCACAGAGCAGAGAAGGCATAGAGCGCCCTGATGGAGGTGGAGCCAAATGGGACCAGGATCGCTCCCGTGAAAGCCGCCGTGCAGAGGATCATGCAGACCAGGACATTGAAATGGCCAAAATAGTCGCCCGCCAGCCCCGGAAGCAGCCTCCCGAACGTCGATGTGCCGTTGGCGATGGCCACCAAAGCATATCCGGTGCTGGCAGGGAAGTGGGCGGCTGTCGCATATGTCGGCAGCAGACCAATGACGCCAAAGATGGCAAACTCCAGGGCAAAGATGCCTATCGTTATGAGAGTGAAGGTCTTGCTCGTGAGTGCCATGAAATTTAACGCCACCCTCTTCCGGCGCCGCTGCTCCGACTCCACAGGGCTCTGCTGCGGCAGTGGTTGCTGCAGGCAGATCGAGCCTATGATCATCACCGCGGCGTTCACGAACGCAAGGGTACGAATCGACCATCCCCAGCCGACGCTGGGGAGCAGCGAGCGCAGCATCAGGGGCATGACTATCCCACCTATCGAGCTTCCGCAAAGGGCGACGCCCATGGCCAGCCCCCTCCGCCGGACGAACCACTTCCCGATCACTGCCACGCCGATGGTGGAGATGATGGCCGCGCCGAGACCACCCCAAACGGCGATCGTGAGCATGAAGTGCCAGTACTGGGTGCACTCGGCCAGGACGAAGAAGACGGGTATGTATAGCGCGCAACCGATCGGGCCGAGGACGCGAGAGCCGTAGACATCAAACAAGGGGCCAAACTGGATCCCCAGGAAGAGGCACAGGGACGTGTACAACCCCGTGATCCATCCTATCTGGGTGGTGGAGTATCCCGATAGCTGGTGGGATTCTAGGTAGGACTGGACTGTCCCGATGGTCTGCATGAAGCCTGGTAACCCAAGGCGTTAGCCGGCATGGTGATGATAGAGACATTTACGATCTTGCTTGCCATAAGTCGGAAACAAATAGCAGAAGGCACCAGCGACGGAAAGCCATGCTTTAGTGCTTGTCTCGGGGACTAGGCTGGAGTCTGGTCGACGGGGCAGTTGCTCCTCAGCATCCTCGGTGAGAACCCCTCCAACGTCTACGGGGCATTGGCTTGGTTGAACAGCAGCATTCTGTTGGATGTTCGGCAGCTGGACCAGTTGCATGGACGACGAAGAGGCCATGGTGCAGTAAAGACTAAAGTTGCCACAATTATTTCCTTGTGTATTGTCAACTGAAGTGTTTTGAAACAGTGCATCAGACCTCGTCACGGACCTTTTGCAAGTCGCAGGACGGAATTGCGATATCGCACGCACAGCCGATCGATTAGTAGCGGCTACGGAACTGTGAGCGAATCGTCATCAATCGCATCGGCATCCCGAGATCGCACCTTTCGGCAAACCAACAAACTCCAAGCCAATTTTACATGTGAGAGAATATGCAGTCTCCACAGGTCAGATTCGACTTTAGCCGGCCCAATTTGCCAAGTTTGCTATCTTTTATGCAACCGTAACATTGCAATGGATGGTTGGATGTGGACGACGGCGAGGAGAGCGCATCATGCAGCCGCGCACATGTCAGGATCATAACTACATATGTATCATGAGTTTGTGAATATAACAGACTGTATTAGTTGTATTGTGCTGAGGCACCGAACTCTAGAAGTAACATGCTGCACATCTCTCCTTAACGCATCTGGGATACTTAAGTAACTAAGTGGGTGCGCGATATATGGTATCTTTCAGGCAATATAATTCAAAAAAAAAAAAAAAAAAAAAAAAAAAAAAAAAAAAAAAAAAAAAAAAAAAAAAAAAAAAAAAAAAAAAAAAAAACTGCATTGTAATGGCTGGATGATTATTTCTTGAGAAGGACTGGAGGAGATCTGTCAGATCTGAGATCCGTTGGCAGATAGAGTCTGGCCAACAGGCAACGGATATCACCGATGTCACTGTCTTTTCCGAATGTGGAACAAATATTAACGAGATATCATTAGATATTCTTAGCATGCAACCATTATTTTATTTTGGAAGGAGTCCGAGACAACCACGTCATAAACCTGTGCACATGCGACAGTCTGCCTGGCATCAAAATCGCAATGATGTCTTGCGGTGCTTTACACGATCGCTCTTCACTTCCCCAGTCGAAGAGTGGCAAAAATATCCTGCGCCCGGGCGATCTGTCCCGGGGTGAACTCGGTCTTGCAGGAGTCAACCGTGTAGTCCATGTAGTTGTGAATCGGGTCGAGGCCAGGGCTATCCGGGCAGGTGTCAGCGCTCGCAGGGCACCCAGCCGTCGCCTCCGCCTGCTGAGGCGTGTCGGCGACGAGGTCGCCCTCGCCCGTGCACGAGTTGCCGTCGAAGGTATGGGATAGGCCGAGCCAGTGCCCGACTTCGTGAACGGTCGTGAGACCCAGGTCGTACATCGCCATGTCTCCACCGGGCATGGTCCCAGCCAGGTTGGAGACACCGTCACGGGAGAGGGTCGCCTCGTCCACTTCGGACTCAGGGAAGAGCGCAAACCCGAGGACCCCGAAGTTATTGTACAAGTCGCTGAGGTAGTACAGGTTCAGGTCCGCGTATGTTCCCTGGCGGAGCGCCCCCTTGTAATCGTACTCGCATTGATCAAAGGCGCCGCAAAAAGCCCAGGTGTCGTTGACAGTGTAGTCGACGCTGACGGTCGCGAATGTGAAGCCAGAGCCCGCAAATCTCTCGTTGAGAACTTCGATCTGCACGAAGTGGTCAGTTAACTACGCACTGATGTTACTGAAGTAGAACTTTACCTGCTCATCGATCATAGACCGCGGATACAAGCCTTCCTTGGCCTCCGTTGTGATGACATGGATGTAAGTGTTGATTGCATAATCAGCAGCCACCTGTCGGGCGTCGTTTCGTGATGGAGTTGCCAGCGCTCGCAAGTCTGCTGGTGGTTCAGGCGACCCACAAAGCTCTTGTGCAGCAACAAAGACACCGCCAAAAGCGACCACGAAATTCGCAAAGGACTTCATTGTCACCTATGCAGCGAGCCCGAGTGATGTAAATGGCACGAATAGTTGGGAATGCAATTCACCATTCGGTTTTACTTCTGTAGTTGCGGCCAGGCAGGATTGATATAAGCTCATCAGCAGCCAACCTACCTGTACATAGGAAGAATATGGCAACACTCTCCTGACGCTAAGCAGGGCTTCCACAGCTGGCATGTCTAGCCAAGATCTTCACCCTTGCTGTTCTCCATACAGAATGGCAGCCTGTAAAATTGCCCATAAAGCGGGACCTTGCACTGCAACCTGTTTCCCCAGCTGCTATGCGGGCGCTATAGCAGGCATTCCCGATGCCAAATGGACCAAATAAGAGATGTATTTGATAGAGACGCCCTTGTCTGCAGAGTCCGGGCTGAATACGAACTGGACCCAGAATTAAAGCAGTCGACATCCGAATTAGTGTCGCATATGCCTCGGAGGAAAACCTTATGAGGAAGGTAGGTACTTTATGCCCAGCAAAACCGATATTGCGCTACACTCTTGGCAAAGATTTGGCTTCGGCTACACTGTATACTTCGCTGTTTAATTAACCTTTTGGTTTTCTTTTATTATTTTAATTATTTACTATTTATAAAGGTTCCGATTGCTTTTTTTAAAGCTTGTATATAAAGTTAATAATAGCTTTATATATTTTTTTTATTAAGCTAGTTTGGCGGTTTAACTTTTCCTTATTTTAATATGCCTTTTAAAATTTCTTTAATTTGCTTTTAATAAAGCTAATTATTTATAATAAAGTAAAAAATTTAAATTAAAATAAGTTAAATTTTAAGGTTTAGTTTTTTAATATTGTTTTTAAATAAACTATATTTAAAAGTTTTTTTATAAATTTTAATTTTTTAAAATTTGAAAATCTTTTAATATTATTTTAAAAATATTATAAATGCTATAACTTAAATTAAAGCATTTTAGATTATTTATTTAAATTAGTAGCTGTGTATTTAGCTTTTTACTATATTAGATTTTATATATATATAAGCTTATTATTACAAAAGCTTGCTTTTAAAAGCTTTATTTATTAAATATTAGAACAAAAATAAAGCTTTTATAACGGACTAAATTTTTTTATAATTAAGAGACTAACTTAAATTTTGCTATATAACTTTTTATTAAAGTTTTTAGTTTTTACGCAGCTTAAAGCTAGTTTTAATTAGCTTTATTATAGAACTATTATTATTTTTTTAATAATAAAAAATTTGTTTTTTTATAACTTATTATTATTAGTATTATGTTTATTATTAAATGCTGGGTTTTTTGAGTATTTATAATTATATAACGGAATTGCTTATATTTTGATTTTTTTTTGAAAAAAAAAAGAGAGAGATATGTCCGGATTAAAAACAAAACCAACTTGGCAAAAATAGATGTGCCGGAAGCGCCAAAAGATCAATGGTTTTTTTGAAACCACATATTGTAATAATCAAGGTTCCTTGGGTCCTCTAAACCTGCTGATCGGGGTTTATATCCAAGATACATAACTAGGCGGTGGTGGTTAAGCAATATTGTTTAACAATGATCACTAGCTGGTGAAAGCTATTTGTAGGTGAATACTTAGATTGACTGCTAAAGAGCTATCTATACTATCTAGCTATTTAATAACGAGTGTATTCTTATATGTCCATCCCTTTAGCCTGTGTTATGCTTGGCTCAGGGTCTGAGTCTTCTGATCCAAGGTAGATCGTTTGGCTCAGTTCCTGATCCCACTAATCCTGGATTACTTGGATCAGTCACTGATCTTCCTGATCCTGCTTAACTAATCCCTAGTCACGTGACTGGGGGGCTGAGTCTCTTTATGCCGCTTATCTGGCCGGTATGCTGGCCGAGTGGGGTTGTTTCCTTGCAGAACCAACCGCTGTTCCTATTTCTGTCAGGGTCGTGACATTATTCCCCTCCTCCATGCTTCTTTGTCCTTAAAGATCCATTGGTACGTTTTTCTTCCTGTTCCCTTCCAGCTAACCCTCCTGTTCCGTTTCCCTTGCTTATCGTGTATTTGTTATGTCAGGTCGCGTTTAGAAATCCGTTTCCAAGAAGACAGAGCAGCGCCGCGCTCTTAGTCTGCTAATCAGAACACGAGGTACCAAGTCTGATATGCCTTATTCTCGTTGTGTCAAACATAACTTGCCTTGCAAGTACCTGGGAAACTCCAAGCGTTGCGGCGAGTGTGTTGAGCAGGGTCTGGCCACCTGCAATAGTAATGATATCTTGTCGGCCCGTAAGTCCCGTTTTCTTATCTCGACATGTGCGTTTTGCTAAGCCTTTTCCCTAGTTACCAAGATTATGAAGGAACAGCAGCGTATTAATAAGGAGGCTGAAGACGCGAAAGAGGAGTTGTTCGCATTGCAGACGAAGCTGCAGACTGCCTTGGGTTGCTTGGCGCGGTTGCGCAAACAACAGCGTTTCTTAAAGGATCGTAGTTCCAATTTGTTCCGTCGGGGTATGCAAGATCTGGATAAGGTGGATGCCGAGGAAGCTCATCAGGCCGAGCTTCGGGAAGTTCAGGAGCAGGCTAACCGTGCTTTGGCTGACATTTCCTCCTGGGGGGCTGGTGACGTATCTTCCTAGCCTTCCCTGGGTCTGAATATTCCGAAGGCTAACTGGTCGGTTTTAATAGGTGGTGGAAGTCCTGCAACGCCTGCTGGCAATTCGTCAGGTTCTTAAGTGGTTCCTATATGTTGTTTTTATCATCATAGCCTTTCTATTTGACCAGGTATTCGGTGTTAGTGCCGTGTGTTTTAAAATCCAAAATTTCCTCAACTTCCCATTCTTTTTCGTCGTTTTCGAGTTCAATCTCTATTTCTAGCCGTGCACTGGCTGGTGCTAGTTCCAAGAGTGATATGTGGAAGACCGGATAAATCCGCATCTTCTTGAGTAATAAGAGTCTAAAGTTAGTATCTAAAAGCTTTTCCTCAATTTTAAATAGTCCAATCTTTTTGTAATTAAGTTTATCGCTAGGTTGCTTGGTTTTAATGTTTTTGCAGAGTAGATAGACTTTATCTCCCTTCTCCAAGGTTGGTCCCTTTAACCTTTTCTTGTTAGCGTAGGTTGTCATTTGTTCCTGCACGAAAAGCAGTTCTTGCTAAAGCTCTTTCTGGAGGTCTCAAATCTTGGTTGCCCTTTCTGTAGCTGACTGTGCTTCTTTGCCAGGGAGTGGCTTTCTGTAGGCTTCTGGTTCGTAGCCGTAGTTGGCGTAGAAGGGTGATACCTTTGTAGTCCCTGTGTTTGCACTGTTGTAGGCAAACTGTGCCATAGGTAACAGCTGCACCCAGTTGTCTTAGTCGTAGTTCACGTAACTGCGTAGGTATTGTTCCAAAATCTGGTTGAGTCGTTCGGTCTGTCCGTCCGTTTGAGGATAAAAAGCTGTGGAGAGCTTTGATTTGGTACCGAGTTGCTTCATAAGTGATTGCCAGAAATTTGACGTAAATACTGTTCCTCTGTCCAAAATAATTTCTCATAGTGCGCCATAGTTGCTGATAATTGTCTGTAGGAACGCATATGCAAGTTCGTCTGCATTGCTTGCTTTCCTATATGGCAAGAAGTAGGCGTATTTCGTAAATCTGTCCACGATAACTAGGATGCTGTCGTACTTAACTCCTGTTATAGGTTCTTCTGAAGGTAATAATTTGACAATGAAGTCCAGGCTGATAGACTGCTATAGTCCGTCAGGTATTGGTAAAGGCTGTAGCTGACCATAAGGTTTGTGTCGTGCGGTCTTGCTTTTGCAGCAAGTGTTGCAATCCTGGATGACCGTTTGAACTTCTTTCTTCATTCTGGGAAATTCGTAGTGTCGCCGTATTCGTTTAAGTGTTGCCGTAATTCCTTGGTGACCATGCGCTGGTGCTTCGTGGATTTATCTAACGAGTTCTTCTCGTAGTTCCGCGGGTACAAAGAGCTTGTTTCCTCTGTAAAGCATTCCTTTGTCTTCTACCAGGTGTGTTTTTTCCTCAGGCTTAAGGTGCTGGTAGGCTTCCTTGAGCTTGTTCTCCCACTTAGGATTGGGTTTTGCTCGGAGTATCACCGCCAGTTGTCGAGGTTCTTGCAAGAGGTCGCCTTTTGCATTGACTTTGAAGATACTCTGTGTTTCTGGGGGAACCTCCTGTAGGTGGTCCAATCGTCTGCTGAGTGCGTCGGCTCGTCTATTCTCAGATCCCTTGCGGTAGGTGATTTTGAGGTCAAATTGTGAAAGAAATTCTGCCTATCTGATCTGGCGTTTATTGAGTTTTTTGGTCGTTGTGAAGTGCATGAGATTCTTATGGTCGGTGTAAACCTGAATCTGGTGTTTGGCTCCTATAAGGTAATGTTGCCATTCCTCAAATGCTTTAATTATTACCATTAGTTCCTTGTTGTGTATGGGATAGTTAAGCTCTGGTCCGTTGAGCTTTTTCGAAAAAAATGCAATGGGGTGCAGTTTCCCTTAATTGTCTCGCTGACCGAGTTGTCCTCCTATTGCATAGTCTAATGCGTCTGTCTCAACTTTGTAGACCTTATTAGGGTCTGCTTTAACCAGTATTGGTTCTTTTAGAATTTTCTGGGTTATCATATTAAAAGCGTTTTATGCTTCTTGAGTCCATTTAAACTTGTTATCCTTTTTGGTAAGGTTTGTAAAAGGCTTTGCAAGTCCTTTATATCCTTTAATAAATTGTCGGTAGAAGTTGACGTATCCGAGGAATCCTTGAACTTCCTTAACGTTGGTTAGTACAGGCCAATCCCTAATTGCCTTGACCTTTGATTTCTGCATAGTGATTTCGCCGAGTCAGATTATATACCCGAGGTAGTTTACTTCTTGAACGTGGAACTTGCTTTTTTCTGGTTTGACTAGGAGTTTTGCATCTTGGAGAGCTTGTAAGACCTTGTGCACGTGTTTTCTGTATTTGTTCAGTGTTTTAAAGTAGATAAGGATATCGTTGAGGTATACGATAACAAAGATATCCAGATATTCTTTTAAAATATAGTTGATTATGGTCTGGAATATTGCTGGTGCATTAGTAAGCCCAAAAGGCATTACCAGTGTTTTGAAGTATCCGTAGCGTGTTTGAAACGCCGTCTTCCACTCTTTTTCTTTCTTGATTTAAATGAGGTTGTAGGCGCCTTTGAGGTCTAGGGCTGTAAACCATTGTGCTCCTTATAGTCGGTCTCTCATTTCTTTGATTAAAGGGAGCGGGTAGCGATTTTTGATAGTAATGTCGTTGAGTTGTCAATAGTCTATATAAAGTCGCAATTTTCCGTTTTTTTTCGGTACAAAGAGGATTGGATATCCTGCGGGTGATATTGATAGTTAAATGTATCCTTTTGCTAAATTCTCGTCCAGGTACTCCCTAAGTGCCTTAAGCTGTGTTTTGTTAAGTCTATAAATTTTTGAAAACTTCGGTATTATTCCTTCTTTTAGAGGTATCTTGTAATCCCATTTACTGTGTTTAGGTAGTCTGGTCTTAAGCGTAGCTAAGAATAGCTTGGTGTACTTGCGGTATTTCTGAGGAATGAATTTTTTAGGATCCTTCTCTGCTTCTTTGGCTTTTTGCAAATAAGCCACAAATCTTCGGAGGATTAGCTTGACTTTCTTTGTGATTTTGATCTTTTGGGCCTTTATAGCCTGTTATAAGGTTCCTGTTAGCAAGGTAACCGTAATTGCTAGTGTCGTCTTTTGCTGTGTTTGTCAAATTTCTTATATTTGTTTAAGTCTATCTTGGATCTCTTTAATTCGTTCTTAGGCGGCTAACACAATCTGTCGCTGGCGATTTCGTAATTGCAATTGTTATTGCTGTTTGTCTGACTTATATAGGGGTCTTGTCTGGACCTGCCCAGGGACTAAGTCCTTTTCTCCTTCTTTTCGAGAGGTGATCGCGTGGCTTGTTTAAGCGCGCGGGCATGCGCTGTCCTCAGGGACTAAGCTCTGCTTATCCTTGCAATGTGTGACTGTTCCTTTTACTAAGTGGACGGGGTTTGCCCAGTAAATCTGGCCAGTAGTCCAGTCTATCCAAGGGTTGTTTTTCTTTAACCAGGGGATTTCCAGTATTAACTGATAATCTGCTATTTTAGTGATATTAAAGGTAAGTAGCTCCGTATAGCTAGGCATCCGCAGTTAAAGATAATCAGTCTCCATGTTGATAATACCTTTGCCGTAAGCGACTTCCGTTCCATCCACTGCATTAAGTACATAGGGTTCCTCCTTCTTGTGCTATAAAATGTAAAATCTGTTTATCATCCGGGGGGATATAAAATTCCCTTGTGCGCTGCTGTCAATAAGCGCTTTACACTTGTAAGCTTCTAGCTCAATCTGAACCTTTAAGTATTAGTAATCTTCTCTGTTAGTTGCACACAAGTACCTTATATTAATTGCTGCCTGAGGTTTTATAGACAGCTTTA
>LJJS01000859.1:0-10787 GCA_001447215.1 Diaporthe aspalathi
AGTGGCTCACGTGGTGATATGGCTCACGTGGTGGTAAACCACGTTAATTATATTATATATATAGCTAATTAATAATAAAATTTAATAAAGTTAAATTAGCTAATACTTTTTAAGGTTTTATAATTTAAATAAAAACTTTAAAAACATTAAGATTTAAAACATTTAATATAAATATTTAAATAATTTAAAAAGGTTTAATAACGCTTAATTGATATATAATAAATAGGTATTATAAATTTATTTTTTTAATGTAAAAGTTGATATTTAGCTTTTAAATATTAAAATAATATTATTAATTACTATTTTAAACAAAAACTTAAAAAAAGCTAAAAATTAAAAATTAGCTTAATAACTATATTAAAATTTATATGTTAATATATAAGGTTTTAATATAATTTTAATAAATACTAAGCTTTTTTTAATAATCGCTAAGTTTATAAATATTAATATTAACTTAGTTTATTTGTAAAACTTAATTAACTTTATATAAAACCCTTATTTCAAATATAATTAAATAAATTATATAATTTAAATGTATAAAAAACCAAATATGATTATTATTTATTTTTTAATAATAGCTATAGCAGAATAATAAAGAAATAATAAGAATAATTAATAGAAAATAAATAATAATAATAATATATTTAAAATGAATATTAAAAAGTATATAACAAAATTAATAAAGAATTATATATTATTTTAATGCCTTTTACTAATATAAAAATGGTTTAATTTATTAATTAATATTAGTTAAATTAAATCACTAATTAAAGTAAACTAAATAAAAAGTATATAGTATTATTTAATATTTAATGGTAAATTTAAGTAGTTAAAAAAAGCAGCTAATATGCTAATTAAAGTAGCTAATTTCTAAATAAAAGATAATATAATACATATAACTTAAAGTTAGTTACCGGTTTATTAACTTTAGCTTTTTTATTTTTAAATTTAGCTTTTAAAAAACCATTTTATAAAGTTCTTTATTTCTCTTTTTTTATCTTTCATACTTTTATAGCTAATACACTGGATTCTCTAGATTTCTCCTTAAACTCTATTATAGCTAGCCTCTTAAAAAAGCTTATTTTTTTTAATTAAAAACCCTTTTTAAAGCTTTTTTACCCTTTTAACATAAGCAATTTTTAAACTTATAAATAAAAAAAACTTTACTTTTTTTATTATTATTAATAAATTATTATAACTAGTTTTAAATAATAAAAGTTAATATTATTTTTAAAATATTAGAAACAGGCTACCTAACGTAAAAAAAAGGGGTGCATTTTGCTTAAGCTTTAAAAAACGCTTTAAATGTAAAAGAAAAAGACTTAAAGAAAATGAATGTTTAAAAAGTATAAAGGAAAGAATTTAATTTAAAAGGCTTATAATTAGAAGTAAATAGAAAAAAGTTAATTATTTATTTTAAATAGCGAGCTTATATAATTTCAAATTTACTGATTTATAAGTTTTAAGCTTAAAATATTATTTTTTAAAATATTTAAAACATTATTAAAAATACGTTATATATAAATATAAAATTATTTATTTAATTATTTTTTAAATTCTATTTATTAAATATAAATAAAAGTGAATTAAATTTATATTTTAATTTATTATATAATTATTTATTCAATAGCCTTTTTTATTTTTTATTTTTTATTTTATATAATATATTAAGAACTAGTTATAAAAAAGACTTATAATATATTGTTTATAATTAATCTATTTAAATATTTAAATACGTTAACATATAATTATATATATTTCCTAAAATTAATAATTGTAAATTTTAAGATTAAATATATTTAAAAGAAATATTAATTAAATTTATCTTTTATAATATAAAAGTAATAGTTTTATTTAAATTATTTTGCTTTTTATCGTTTATTAACTTTAAGCTTATTTATAAATTTAAACTTGTTTATATTAAAAACTTTACTTATTTTTTAAGTTTTATATATATTGAAATAAAAAATAAGGTTTTAAATAAAGTCTTTATATACTTTAAAATTATTCTTAATAATTTAATTTTATATATAATTAAAACTGTTATATATTTTATTAGTTTTTTAATAACTGTTTTTAAAGTTTTATAATTATTAAGTTAAGAAAGGTTTAATAATAAAAACTAATATATAAAAGCTTTAAATAATATATTATTCAATATTTCTTTATTAATTTTTAAAAAGTAATTTATTTATTATTTAATTTTAATTTAATTATAATTAATTAAAATATAAGTTTATATCTCGTTTAAAGTTTTCAATATTTATTGAAAAATAAATAAAAAACATATAATAATTTTATTATATACAAAGGTTAAAATTATTTTATTATTAATATTTAGAAAACGAATAATATAATTTAATATTTAAAGATTATGTTAATATTATTTTTAAAAAGTATTATTTATTTTAATTAAAATAAATAATTATTAATCTTTATTTTTAAATAACTTTATAAATAAAGAATGTAGTTATTTTTAAAATATTGTTATAAATAAAACTTTCAATATAATTAAATTAATGTTCATTATTAATAATTAATAAGGTTTTAATATTATAAACGTTTATAAAAAGGGGATTTAAAATATATATAAAAAAGGGTTTTTAAATTAATTAAATAATACAATGTCAAATAAGATAAATCTTTAAATAAGTCTTTTACATTTTATATATAATTAAAGTTTATATAGTATTTATTATTGAAATAAAGCAGTTAATTAAAAATATTATTAATTAAAGTATTATTAAAATTTAAATTATTATTAAAAACTTTATTTTATCAAGTTTTTAAACAAGCTTTATATTAAATTTGTATTTAAAGTTATAATAATAATAGTAATAAAGTTTAAAAATTAAAATAATAATAAAGAAATGACTTTAAAAAGGTTTATTATATAAACGAAATTTAATAATAAGTAAAGATTTATTAGGGTTATAAAAGCGGTAAAAGGGATTATTTTAGTTTATAAGCTTTTTAAATAATAATTTAAAAATTATTGTTATTATTATTATCTTATTTTAGAAAGTTTATTATAATTATTAATTAAAAATAAAAAATAAAATAATATAAAACAAGTAATAAGTAATTGTATAAAATTAAATTTAAATTAAATAATAATAAAAGATAAATTATAATTTAAAACTTATATTTTTAATGTTATTATATAAATAATTAAATAAAATAATAAATAAATTAAAGACTTAATTAAAGAACTTTAAATTTTAAATTAATTAAATTATTATAAATAAAAATATTATAAGTAATATAATTATAAGTTAAATTATATTAAATAAGGCTAATTGTTATATAAATAATAATAGAATTTAAAAAAGCATTTTATAAAAAGTTAATTATAAATAAATAAGTTATAATTATTATAAGCTTTTTTTTAAAAAGAAATATTACCTTTATTTATTTATTTTATTAAATTATTGATTTCTTTAATAGAAAGAAAATTGCTTTAATTAATCAATTTTATAAATTAATTTTTTTTTAATTGTTTTATTTAATAATTTTAATATTCTTTTTATAATTAATTATTAACTATTTTCTTTAATTTACTTTTTTTCATATATTTTAACAAGGTTTTATGTATAAAAACTAATAAACCTTTTTATTAATTAAAGGTTTGTATTATAATAATATTTTTATTAAAAAAAGTAAAAGCAACATTTTTATTTTAATAATAAAAAGTTTAATAATTCTTTTTAATAACAAAGTCTAAATGCTTTTATTTCTAGTATAATCGTTTCATAGCTTATTTAATATTATAAAGCTTATATTATATTTAATAAAAGAATTGCTTTTATAAAAATATTAATTCTTTTAATATTATTAAATATAATAAAAACCTATATATTTTATAAGTTCTAATATTTTTATTACTAAAGAAAAGTATTAATCTTTTTATTTTTTTTAATAATAAAAGCCTAATAAATATATATTATTATATTAAGTAATTAATTAATATTGATATTGATATTAATATTAATATTAATACTAATACTACATTTAGTTTTATAAAAGTAATAAAATCTATTAAAATAAAAGTCTATTTATTATCATTTTTAAGTAGTATAACTGTAGCTTTTATAATTATTATATAAAATAAATAAATATTATTTTCATAAATTATAAAAGTTTTTAAAAATTTGTAATTATAATATTTCTTGTAAATATTATATTTTATTTAAACTTCTTAAAAAGTATTTATATTTATTAAAGTAGTTTTTTATTAAGTTATATATAATATATAAACCTATTTCACTAACTAATAGCTATATAATTCTTATATAAAAAGATATTTCTTTTATATAATACCGTTTATATTTTATAATTTAAAATTTAAAAATAAATAATATTAAAAAAACACTTTATATATATATATATAGTTTATTAATTAATAGTTTATTAATTATAATTATAAATTAAAAAACATAAAAAAATAGAATTTATATAATAATTATTAATTTAAAAAATTAAAATATTATTAATTTAAAAAAATAATAAATTATATATTTATATTAAATTATTTAATATATATATTTCTTTTAACGTGGTTTATCAGGTAGTGAGATATATCAGGTGGTAAGATAGTTTTACCATTTTCGCCAACTTTCGATTACCCCAGTACTATATTAGTACAAGCAAGACAATTAAAAATTGGTACTAATTGGTACTAATTGATCTGAATTGCGTATTTTGAATTGATTTTATTAATTTTAAATAGTTAGCGTAGTTGCAGTGCTGGTTTAAATTGGCTAACTTTTAGTGGGAAATACGCACTTTGCATTAATTGGTGCTAATTTTGCCCTTAAAATCGCAGTTTGCTGCAAACTATTAATATATATATATTGGCACTAGTTAGTACCAATTATACTAAATTTACTATAATATAGTTAAAATATAATTTATTAAACCCTTTCTTTTCTTTTTTACAAGTTGTTATATAATGCCCAGCCTTGCTATACTTATTACAGCATCGTTTGCTTGGTCTGCTGCAAACCGCCTTATCAGCATTATTACTTATTTTATTAGCTAGCTGCTTCCCCTTCTGTTTTTTTTCAATTATCGCTTAAAATCCCTTAATATTAAGTGCCCCTTTAAGCTGTACTTGAGTTGTCTTGGCCCTCCGGCGTTTGGCGAGTGCTATATTAGCTTTTTCAAGTATGCAGACTCGATTCTTTAAAAGGATAAGCTTGTTTGCTGTTACTTGTGCACCCTTTGCTATCTGGTTAATAGCCTTTATAATTAGTATAGGAAAGCTACTCTGGTGGGCGAAGATTCTGCTTTTGATATAGGTTAATTGCTTAACAGTTTGTTGTGTATTAAAGGGTGTTTGAAACTTTTATTACTGGGGAAAAACCGGAACGGATAATACTAAAGTTTTAATGTAAAAGTTAAGCTTAAAAATAACAGAATTCGGGTCCTAATGCACTATTCCAGCTCCTTTAAATGCAGCCTTAATATTATTCTCTATAAAAGTCTTGTTATAAGCTGCCTTAAATGCAATAAAGAACTCGCTTTTGGTAATGTAGTTGATAGAAGCCGAAGCCCGAATAAAGTCGCTGATTTCCCTATCATATATATACTTTAAAGGCTAGAATAACGTAATATCTAGTAGCGGGACTAAATAAGAGGAGTGTAGAGGCATACTGATAGGGATAATCCTATTCTCTTTGCAGTATTAATTAAATTCAGCTGATATATAGCTTTTGTAGCTATTAAGTATTAATATCTGATAATTCGCCTTTTTTTTAAGTTTTATATGCTTATTAAAATGCTAAATCCACTTAAGGCCAGTTTAATTATCTGTTTATTCATTTAAAGTAAGTGTAATTACTTAAAAGGGGGAAAAACCTGACTTTGTAATTTAGCTTGCAAGGTAGTAGGCGTTTTAAATAATAATAAATAGCAAAATATACTAGCCTGTTGTATTAATATATTAAAAAGCAATTGCCTATTTTTAGTTGCCAGGCTAAATAAATTTAGCCTTTTTACATTTATTCGCATATATAATAACTATTAATGCAGTAATTATGCTTATTATAAAGCTAATCTTATTGTAATTATAAAGGTTATTGTTAATAATCTGATACTTGGCTATTATGTTTTAGAAGAGCCTAAACCAGTTCCTAATTACCTTTGTATCTTTGCAGAGGGCCCTTTGACAGTCGTAAGGACGATTAAATTTGGTTTTTAGGGTAGGTTGTATGTTTATAAAGCGTCAAGCCCAGTGCTTGCCCACCGGCTTAGCATTTTGCAAGGCCAGCAGGAGGTTCGCCATATCCTCCACCCTTGAAAGTCGTAAGGGAAATCCTTGTGTATCTTGATCGATAATGTGTTGGATAAGCATTTGCTTTTCAATTGCGTTGAGTTTGTGTTTGTTAAGGTGTGATTCCTCGTAGCTTGATTATTGCTTTATTCTGCGATATAGTGCTGTGTAAGGGATGTTAAAGATCTTTGCAGCGGTATAAACTTATAAGTTTTACGTTATTCTTTTTAAATTTTTAAATAGCCTAAATAGCTAAAAGTATTTTGCCCTTTTAAGATGTAGAATATTTATTTTAATTATTAATTTTTAATGTGTTAAATATTTAAATAAGAGGAATAATATAAGACTAATGCGAAAAATAAAAACACAATTTATACTTAAAACAGCCTAACTTATACAAACCTTAAGTCTTGCAGGCCACCCTGCACCACCGTTAACCCCTTTAAATTATTAATGCTTATTAAAAATAAGTAATTAAGTACAGTTGGCACTAATTGGTGCCAACTTTTATTGATTATTTGGCCCTGGGGGGGGTGGCTAGGGCTGGTTGAAGTTGGTGGAAATGGTAAAACTGTCTCACCACCTGATATGTGTCACTACCTGATAAACCACGTTATATATAAAGAATTATAATATTATTAATATTAATTAGGTTATATATTATAATATAAATAGTATTTGTAAATAGGTCTTTTATTAATTTATATAATAAAAAGAAAAACAGCAGTAAAAGCTATTTTAAATAATTATATAATCTTTTATTTATTAAAAGTTATTAAATTATTATTTTTATATCAATAATACTTTAATTTATAAAAAATAAAATTATATATTGAAAATCATATAATGTTATAATTATTTTAAGTTTTAAATTTTGATTTTAAAAGTGTTTTATAAAATTAAAAACCTTTTTTATAAAAAGTATATTTCAAAGTTTTTTTTTTAAATCTTTATAACGATTTTCTTTAAATTAAAACATTTTTGAAATCTTTATATTATTAAATATAATTTTATTTTATTAGTTAACTAAAAGTTTTTAAAATATTAAATTATTTTTATTATTAATTATATTTTATATACAATTAATTATTTTCTATATAAATAAATAATACATAATGAAATATTAATTAGTAAAATTTCAAAATATTAAAGAAAATATATATTAAATTAAATTAAATTTAAAATTATAATTATAAAGAATAAAAATTAATAATAATATTATTATATTAATTATATATTAAAAATAAATTAGTTAAGATATAAAACCTATTATTAAAAAGTTAAAAACAAGTTTAATAAACTATGTTTAATATTAATAAATATAATATTAATTTATATAATTTATATAATTATTTTTTACTTATTCAAGTTTTAAACTTAAATAATAATAAAATATTATGATTTATTTTATAATATATTTTGTATAATTTATTAGTATTAAATTAAATTAATAACTTTATAAAATACAATGTTAAAAAGATTTATTATAAAGAATATTGAAAGTTTTAAATATAAAATTTAGAATTAAAAGTATTTATTAAAATATAATTAATATCTTAATTATTTAAAAATTATAATGCTTTTTATTTAATTCTAAATTAAAACTATTTTATATATGTATATTATCATTAAAAGCTTTCATTATAATAAATCGCTTTTAAAAAGAATATATTTAAAAGTATTAATTAATTATATAGTTTTTTAAAATAAGATATGAATAATTAATAAATAAATAGTTAAACTTTTATACTTTCAATTAATACTAATAACTTCCTTTATTTTTTAATTCTTTATTTTTAGTTTTATTATTGTATTAAATTACTTATTTAATTATAAACTTTATTATTATTTTATTATAGTATAAAGATTTAATAATTTTGTTTTTTAAGAAATGATGTATTTAAATACATAAATGTAAGTAATATAATAATAATATAATATTCTTATTTAAATAATTAATATAAATAATAATTTTAAATTTAAATGCTAATTTAATTATTTTCTTTTTTTTTATTTTATTAAATAGAAATAATATTATAATACATATTATAATATTTTATAATTGAAATAAATAATTATTTTATATTTATAACTATTATATTACAATTTAAATAACTTAATATTTTAATTTTAACATAATTATTATTAATAAATTATTTAAATATTTTATTTGATATAGCTCTATATCGAAAAAGCAAACGGAAAATGACGTCCTCTGGGAGATAAAAGTATTAATAAAATTATAATTATTAAATATTTATTATATTTTAAAAGAATATATTTTTTATAAAATTAGCAAAATACTATTTTATTAATTATTAACTGCTTTTTTTAATACTTTGTAGCTTAATAAAATATTTATAAAAACATATAAACTTATATAAATAACTAAAAGCTTTTTTAATATTTTAAAATATTTAATAATTTAATATAATACTATAGTAATCAAAATATTTATATTAAAAAATATAAATTATATTATAAATTTTAAGAATTAATATATTTTAACTTATTCTTTAATATTTAATAAAGAATTAGTAAATTATATTTTTATAAACATTCTATTCAAATAGTTATATATTAAATATTCTATTAATTAAAGTAATATTAAAATTAATTTAAAACTTAAAATCTTTATTATTAATAATTAAACTATTTATAAATACTTTTAACTTTATTATAAAAGTATTTGATAAAAAGTATTTCAAGCTATAATTAAAGATTTTAGCTTATTATTATAAGTGGTTATTATATTTTCTTTTAAATTTTAAATTTAAATAGTAATAAGAAATTTAAATATTACTTTTAGTTAATAAATAAAACCTAATTATATATTATATATATATATTATTCTATATAGTATTATATTTAATTCTTTTACTTTTATATTAATAATTTAAATTTATATCGTGTATTTCTTTTGTTAAAAATCAACTACTTTATATTTTATTATAAACTAAACTTTAATATTATTAATGTTTAAAATTATTATTTAAAAAAGTATTTCTTTTTTATAATAAACTTTTATTTTTCCCTTTTAAATATAAAGGTTATTAAAGGTTTATTATTGTCTTGTAAAAAGTATATTTTTATTAAACTGTAACTATTTTGCTAGCTGTATTTAAAGCTTTATTTTATAATCTTTATAATTTTTATGTATTTAGACTTTTATAAAAAAAATCCTTTAGGTTATTCTTTTTGCCCTTAATATTTTTATAAAGCGTTTTTATTTTAAGTTTTTTAAATTATTTAATTTATATTAAAAACCTTTTATAGCTTTTAAGTGTTGTTATAAATATATTCTTTTTTAAATAATATAATTTATTTAATGCAGTATTTAAAGCATAATACTACTGTTACTTTTAACTAAACTTAAAAGTTATATTTGCAATCTATATTTGCTAATATAACTTTATCAGCTTTATTTTTAATAAATAATATAGTTATTATACCTAATTATTTATTTTAGCTTTAGCTGTAACTACGCTTTATAAATTTAATTTATATGTACTCAGTTGAATTATATTGCAAGTGTTGCTAGTTTTGCAAAGCAGGCCAAATGATTGTTTTTAAGGGGTTTTGCAGTTTAGAGCCAGAAAGTATTGTGGAACAAAATACGTGCGCACGTTTTGCAATTTGAAAGACAGGACTTTATATTAGTAATTGCTATTAATTTGCAGGCTTTAAGTTATATAGTAAAGGCACTTAATATAGTGCTTAATAGTATTAAATTAAATTAAAATAGCTTTAACTTTAACGGCTTAATAACGCTAGCGTTAGCGTAAATTATATATAAAATAATGGCTTTTAAATTAGTATTAGTTTATAAAAAGTTAAATGGTTATGATTTAAAGCAATATATTGTAAAGCTAATTGCTTTTAATTTACTATTATTTTTTATTTTATTAAAATAATAATTATTATTCTGGCTTAATAAAGAATTTAAAAAATATAAAAGTATTAAAAATGAAAATACTATTAATCTATATTATAATAATTTTAAAAACTCTTTTGTTAATATTTTTAATTAATAAATATAAGTTATATATTAAAATAATTTTATTTAAATTATAATAGTAAAACTTATATTATATTATTTATTAATATATATTTACTTTTAGAATATTATAAAAGAGTTTTATTATTTTTATAATTAATTTAATTAAATATTTATTTTAAATTCTTTAAAAAATAATAATAAAAGATAAGCTAATAAAGCTTTATTTTTAATTATAAGTATATTAATATAATATTTTAAAATCTTAATTAAAAACCTTATTATAAAAATATAATATAAAAATAATAAATAATTTTTAATTAAATCATTAAATAATGAATAATTATATAAAGATTCTATATTTATTTATATTTTTATAATTTACTATATTGAAATAAAACGTTTTATATAATGTTTAAGTTTATTTATAATTATTTAAATCTTGTTAAATTTTAAAAATTATATTATATTATAATATTATAAATTATATAATTTAAATTAAAAAATACTATTATT
>LJJS01000864.1:0-12478 GCA_001447215.1 Diaporthe aspalathi
GGGGTGCTAGGGTTAATAAAAGTTAGGTAAAGTTAAAAAAATCGGACACCACCTGATATTGGACACTACCTGATAAACCACGTTATAAATAAAAGTTTTTATTAAATAAAATATATAATTTAGCTAAAAGGTAATAGAATTATAGCTTGTTTTTTAAATTAAAGTATTTAATAATAATAATATTTTTAAAAACTTTTAAAAATAAGTTAAATTTAATAATTTTTAAATTAATAATAGCTTTATTAATAAAAATAAAATATTATTAACTATTTTTTAATTACTAAGAACTATTTTTTAAATGTTTAATTAATTTTAAAAATTATAGTTTTTATATTATATTTACTTAATTTAAAAATATTTAAATTTATTTTAATAATAACTTTTTATAACAATTTTAAAAATATATAATTCAAAAACGTATAATTAAATAATATTTTTTTAAAAAAAATAAAAAAGTTAAAAAACTAAATTAAAGCTATTAAAAGAATTATAAAGAAAAAAGTTTAAATTAACCTTAATTTTTATAAATATTAAAATAATTAAAAAAGTTTAAATTAAAGCTATAAAATTATAGCTTAAAAAGCTACTTTTAAAAATATTACTATTTTTAAATTTAAAGCTATTAGAAATTAAAGTATTAAATAGTTAAGTATTAAAAAGGGAGGGTAGTAATAGCTTCGGGTAGTTGGAATTAGGGGGGGGCGGAATGTGGGTTAAGCACCAGTTGAAGTTAAGGAAAGATTACGTTGTGATGAGACCACGCTTATGGCTAAAATGTACTAGGTTGAGTCCATCGTCTAAACATTCAGTCTACAGCTAAAGGTTTCCTGGAACGAGTCTTCAAAGAGGAGAGGCTTGGATATTGCAGCACAAGTTTCCCTGGGGTCAAACCAAGGGTGGAATTCAGGTGCAATGTGTCAGAAAATCGGTTCAAGTATCATTCAAAAGACTCTGCATCAGTGACGCCAGCCAACTCTCCGTCACTGTCCGCGAATTTTGGTGCGATTTCCCTCAAGCACTGGTTGAGAGCAGTTGGTCTGGAGAGTGCGTACTCAACAAATCGAAACCTAACAGTCTGCCGCGATACCTCATCGATATGGTGACATCCTATGACGCGTCCCCGCCGGCGTTGGTGCCAAACGGTCGCCCTGGCAGAAGGTGCAGCCTATCCACACACATTGATTGAATGAAAGTCAATGGCCGACTGATTACCACTGCGAAGAAGCGAAAACGCAAACAATCAATTCTGCGCTTCGTCTTTCTTCTTTTTACCAGCCGTGTGGTGACTGACACAAGCTCGCAGAGTCTGTGCTTCTGTGATGTTTTAACACGACCGAGTTGAGGCAGGACAGCTCGCACTTGCAGGACTTTTCTGATGCCCAAGTTCTATTAATTAGTACCTCAAATAATCACAGTGGGAGCTGTGCTGGGCTTCACAATCGAATTCATAACAAATATGACTATTGACTAGGTATTTAGGGTAAGAGATGCATGCCCAGACTTAGGAGAACCTCTTAAACCTTCAGCAGAATTCCCTATCCTTACACAGAAGTGATATATATGACTACCTCAAAAGGTTCTCGTTGCTATCTCTGCTGAGCTGCCGTGAGGTGAGTGGATTGGATTGAGAGCGAGAATGGGAAGAGTTGTTGGGATTAAAAAGCCGCACGGTGTTTACCCTCTTGTTGCTGTTACTGTTGCTGCGGCGCATGTCTTGCAACGCAATCGTCTCGGAGGCTTTCGTAGAAGATTGATTCTTTGCTTGATTCTCCCACGGCAGAATTATCGCAGGGTCACCGCTGTACTCGCCCCTGCCCGTACCCCGATCGACGTCTTTGACACCCTCATCATCGATCTGGGTGAAAGCCCGGGGTTCGTGTGTCACCTTCACTTCCACTTCGCGAGTGATCATGATCTTGTCGATGTTCCTTTTTAAGTGCGGCCAGAATACAGGTAGAGACGCCACGACGGTAGCGAGATCGACCTCTAGAATCGAGAGAATGCAAGTAGATGCGCCATACCAGCTGGGATCAAAGGTGGGGCTCGTCTGTAAATCCAGTCAGCTATCAAGACACTGACAAGGCAACTCGATATATTTGAGAGAATTTGGTTAGATCATGGCTTTAGCCTGTCTCATTTCAAGACTCCAGCTTATAAGGCTTTGGGATGCAGATGTGAGAGATCACCTCATGAGGCGATAATATAGTGTTTGAAAGCTGCTTACAGTCGCACGGGTGTGGACAATGAGTATGAAACGTATCACAGAACATATTACAGAACTAGACGAAGTTGTCAGCAATCGGAACTGAAAACCAAACATCATTTGGCGGGGCAGGCTGATGAGATAGGCACCACACTTACAGACCGCCGAGAACGTAGAGACCGATCATAGCTATCCGCGATTTCAGCTCCTCGTCGGCTGTCACCCACATTGATCGCGACAGGATGGGAATGGCGAGCACGGCGATATCAAGAACCATATTGCAAGCACCGTGGATGATGTCTTCGTGCGGGAGTCAGTCAGTGTTCGAGGAACCAAACTCGACTAGGCTCTGAAAACTAGGACCAGAAAGCCGGGCTGGATCATGTACATACAGGTTGCAACAAAAGTGCCGACTTCGTCAGAACCGTATCCGTATCGTACTGCCGACTCCGAGAAGTGCCAATGTCCCTCGATAGGGATGCAGGGGACCCAGGCCAGGACTGAAAAGACGATGCCCCAGATCACGGTGGCTATTATGAGGAAGATGATGGCGCCTCGAGTTTTGGGCTGCTTTGTGTCTGAGTTCTCGTTGAGAAGACGGATGTATTGGAAGAGAAGGCTCAGCTTGACGAAAGTCAAAGCCATGTTGTAACAACCGTTGCACCACCAGAAGGTCCGGACGAAATCTGTCATCCCCTCGGGACCCAGCAGGATGAAATGTTGGCCCAGTCCATTATTTGTTACTTGAAGTTATTTCGTCAATAAAACAGTTTCAGTTTTGAGCAGTTGCAGGTTCCAAGCACTAGGATACTCACAGATACATGAGCCCACATTAGTGACCCATGTTGTAACCTGTTGCATTATTAGCAGCAGACATACAATCGCAATCTCCCGCGCATTATAAAACCTACAATCAGCAATATTACGAAAATGTCATCCCAGCCAGGACATCTTGTTACAAAGAACCTCACGTACAACCGCAAACTGACACATATCGAGGTAACGATCTAGACGTACAGTCAGAGTAATTGTCTCTTCTTGGGGTCGCTTCGGGGCTGGGTTCATACCAGTGATGAGAGTGTTAGACCAAATATAGTGGCTCGGCGGTTGATAAGGGGCGTTGGCTCGTCCAAATTATCAACGGCACCGATCAGTGCGAAAAGAGACATGACATGCTGTTCCTGAACGGCCGTCACGTAAGAAAAGAGTAAATGGATTGGGCACCGGCCAGGCCTAAGCGAGTTTGAAGGGTAATTCGCGAACGCGTGGGGACGGACACTCACGACACCTATTTGGGGGGGAGAGTGAAGGAGAAAGAGAGTTTACCTCACCGGACTGGAAAACCAGCGGCCCAACATGTTGGCTGTGGCGGTAAACCATCTCTGCAGAGCGCTGATCACTGCCAGTCTGGATCGTTCAAACACGCTCATCTTGCGTGGGATTAATGGAACTCCACTAGATGTAACCCTGGGGTGGTGGCAGGAACAGGTCCTGAGGCTACCGGGGGGCAAGGTGACTTTCGGGAAGTGGGTATAGCGCGTGTGTTCTTGCGGCCGCCCCCAGCCATACACGCGGTTTATCTTCCTCCCCCGCTTGTTTCCATGTCTGCCGAACCTGTCGGCGAGTCAGAAAGGTGCCCTCAAGGGACAACCAACGGGCCAGTTGTTGTGCCCGTGCTTCCGGGGGCTTGGGCTCGGAATGATACGTGCTTCGGCTTATAACTCCAAATGCAGCTCACAGGGTAATAAGTGTGGGAAGTGCTATGTGATCGATCGATTCGCAATTTGGGTACCTTATATCAGAACCTGATTCAGTTTCGAATGGTAAAGTTGCGCCTGCCAAGCACTTGAGATAATTCAAATGTCCTGCTCGGCCGTGGATATTTTGAGCACACATCGGCAGAATTAGAAGACAACATCCAAATCGGATTACCAGAGATAATGAAGTTTCCAGGCGGGGGTCTGGTTTGCGGCGGAAATAACAAGCTCTGCGCAAAGGACAAAGTGAAGCCAAGCAGCACCAAGCGTCGGTTTCTTGGCGTGACAGGTATCTTGACTTGTAAATTATAGGTATTTTCATGTGTCACATTCACGCGTTCAGACCCCTTCAGTTCCAGCCATCTGTCTTCCAAGAAACGTTTCGATGCCACCTAGAGGTTTCAAGAGTAGTAAGTCGTAAGAATAGTGGCACCGAATGGTCAACATGGTACTCTTTCACTGACCCGCAACAGTCATTGGATTAAAATACGAAATTAGAAAGAATACCGGCTTTACTCTTTCGAATCTGCCTTTTTAGTACTTCGTTCCTGGCCGCAGGAATAATTCTCAGACCATTCTGATCCATCAGAGCTGATCCGCCGTATTACGTACACAAAAAGGTCCAGGTCCGCTGCTGCTGGATTTGTGGACCACGACTGATTATGAAAGCTCCTAACGATAGATGTCGAGATACCCGTGGACGGTACTAGATAAACAATCTGAGTCTTTTCGTTCTCACATTGTGGTGTTCCAATGAGTATTGGGCATATACCACTGAGGTACGCACTGTGAAAGTGGGTTATTATATTTACCTAGCCTTCCGCAGGCAGAAAACTAGCTATCATATCAAAGACACATTTTGCAGAACAATTTTCTACCACACTCTCAAACTAGGAATAGGCGTCAAGGCTCATATCTACCTACGTGGATCAGAGGTACGGCTTCGAAGTACCTAAGTCGCAGTTGGTGCGGCATCGGACGGCGATTTCAGACGCCACTATCAAGCGGTCCATACAAAAGCGCATCAAGGCCCCAATGCGGCGAAGTAGCAGAAGAAGCGGCAGTTTGTCCGCCCGTGGCCGGGGCACTGTCCTCAAACAGGTCCGCTGTCCCTCTAGGACACCGAAGGCACCGCTGTCAAAGCACTGCTCCTCGGGTCGTGTCTGCGACTTACGCATACTTCGGCTGGCGAGATCATGCTAATAGCCGAAAATGAGGATGTACAGAAAAAACCACCAAGTGGTGCTGTTGATTACAATATTGAGAGTCTACATATGTAGGTGAGACTGCAGCATCATATTTGAAACTCACCGGAAGTGCTGCTGGATCCACTTGCAGGTAGGGGAACTCATAGGGGTGTAGCGCATGACGGACGTATAGGGTAACTACTCCCTAACCTTCTGCGTCCACATCTTGCCCACCAGAAGGTATAGTTACCTAGGCAGGCACAATTTTCTGTGTACCCAGGTAATCTCACCAACAGCTTGTTCCAGACACGAGGAAGCGCGAAGGATGCATGGGCCGAGAGGACGGCTGCAACTCGCACACTTTAGTTGCGTGGGTTCGGATCTATATTTGTCTCAGAGAATCTAGCAAGGTTCTGGAGCCTATACTTTGTGGTCCTGAATCCGTGGTCGCTCATCCTATAGCCTCTAGTCCCAATGGCCTCTAACACTCCTCTAGGTCCAAATCTATAAGACTCTCGCATGTGGCTCTCGTTGAGTCAACTTGGCCGGCTGCAGACGACAACACGCCTATAGTGGGGCAAAAAGGCTGCTCGGCCGACGATGACGACACGTATAAGAAATCTAAGCGTCCAAGATGGAATCGACCTTGGCCTCTTTCTCGATGATCGCCGGTGGCTTGGCCACCTTTTGGCGGAATATGTGACGCTTGATGAAGTACGGAAGCCAGGTCGTGAGCTCGTACGATATGAAGTTCTTTGTGGGAACCGAAAAGACCTCTGTAAGTGGGATGTTAGCGGCAGCATGATGAAGCGCAATTCCCGGTCTGCTTACGGTCAATTTCCTCCAGAGTGAGTTGCTTAGTCTCCCTAACAAAGCAGAAGATCATGAACCAGGCGATCAGGTTCAGACCGGCGTAGAAGCCAACTGCGCATGACATTAGAAATGACCCCATCAGTCGTCGATGGCTTGAAAGACTCACAGGCACCAGTTGGTGTCATGACTGTTTGCATTCGAGGGAATGTAAGACTCAAAATTCCGGCTAGGAATGGGAGGTCAGTCGTCAGGTTGTTGCGCATCGATCGATCCGTAAGAGGTCTTACCAAAAGTGTTGTTGATGCAGACAGCCCATGCCATACCCTGCTCTCGCTGGATTGTGGGGAAAACTTCGGCAGAATACTGGAAGGCTACAGGGCCCTCACCAAGGGAGTAGGCGATGGTGAAGAGGTAAATGAATCTGGGCACGGTTCAGTCAGCCACATGATACTACACACGAAGGCCATGGGGTACCCACAGAACGACAGGTCCTAGGCGCTCTCCTGCGCTGCCGGTAGTCTTGAGAAGAGACAGGCCTGCGGCCAATAGGAATATGCACATGAACGGGAATGTCTGCCTGATATTAGTCGAGCCTCGGGAATCTTGGGCCAGCACCGAGAACATACGATCAAAGTCAGGGTCCGTCGCCCCTTGGTGTCAATCAAGAAGAGCGTAGGGATTGTGAAGACAACTTGAATAGCGCCGTATCCCAGGGATGCATATAGCGCCTGTGTTGCAGAGTAACCGACGTTTTCGAAAATCGTGGAGCTGTAGAACGAGATGACTGTATAGAATCAGAATTAGCAAACTGAGAAGCCGGGAGCGGGAGGAAAGATGCGTGAGACTGACTGTTTATGCCACACATTTGCTGGGCCAGCATGACCGTGGAAGCCCCGTAGTTTGCGCGTCTGATCCTGGGAACCGCAAAACAGTCCCAGAGACGGGAGAAGTAGGTAGAGCCCGCAGCGACCTGGAGCTCCTCCTCGTAGATGACGTAGGAGTAGTAGAAGTCCCTGGCGGCGATGATCGGGTGGGCCCTGAGCCGTGACATGGACTTGAAGGCTTCGGCGTGCCGTCCGTGCTTCATGAGCCAGCGAGGCGATTCGGGGCAGAAGAATATGCCTATGCCGAGGATCAGGGACGGAATGAAGGCTGATCCCAGCTGGAGGCGCCAGGCAATTGCACCAGTGTCCTTGACTATGACATTGGCACAGAAGCCCAAGAAAATCCCTGTCAAACAGATCAGTAAGTATCATTTGACATAATGTCATGAAGCAGAATTAATCGAGGACACTGACCTGCTACGACCCAAAGTTGCCAGAACATGACGAGGGCTCCACGGACGCGGGCCGGGGCCATCTCTGCAGAGTAGATTGGGACAGTTGCGTTCTTGGCACCGATGCCGATGCCCATGACAAACCGAGCAGCAAACAGTCCCTGCCATGATCTCGCGAAGCCGGATCCGATCGGAGTGGCGGTCAAACAGGCGGCGGTGATGAAGATCTCGCCTCGACGGCCAAAGTAGTGGTTGAGGGGGTCGACGATGAAAGCACCACTATTGATAACGTCAGTGAATGCGGGCTAACTACCCTCGGTGTTGTTGTTGTTGTTGTTGTCAATGGAGATCTTACATGAGGCCCGCTGTCAGGAAAATGATGGCGTTGATAACGCCCACAATCCACTCGTCCGTACCCTCTCCGTCGATGCCAAACTCCTCGGGGAAGGACAGGTTGGCGCCGTTGGAACCGGTCTGGTCCCATCCCTGGGTGGCAGCGCCGATGGCACAGAGGCCGATCGAGTACCACAGCATCTTGGGGCCATGCCACTTGTGGTCTCTCTCGTACGCAAGCGCCGCGCGCTCTGCCTCGTCGAGCTCCGAGACCGACTCGAACCTGTCCGGGTCGCGGGCGACGAGGCTGGCTCGGCCGAACAGCGCGGCGTGCTCGCTCATGCCGTTTGCCTCGGCAAACAGGCGGGCGGTCTCGACCGTTTGCTCGGCAGAGTGGCGCTTCAGTGGGTTCTCGACAATGTTGACGGCAACGGACTTGCGGCGGCCACTGGTGTCGCCGACATGGTGGGTCTCTCCGACATGGTCGACTTCCTGAGGGGTTTTCTCCGACATCTTGGCCTGCAATTGGGGGGGATGCATCGAGGGGAGTTTTGCAAAAACAGTTGGAAAACAAACAAACCGAAGGGGGAAGTCCAGGCGACTTTTAAATTGGCTTAAATACTATGGTATAAACGCTGCCCGGATGCGTCTGCAGTGTGGCCGGCCGATCTTTTCCGCATCTCACACTAGGCCGTAAGCTGCAGGATCAACTTACAAGGAAAGGTTCCCCATGGGGTCACACAGACAATTCCTTCACAATCACCCGGAAACATGACTTGTGTGCTCTGCCCCAGCCAGCCAGCGAGCCTGGCTGTTCTCGGATATATCGGGCCAGAATCGCCCCGCCACCGCCCCTCGACTGATCTCGAGAGCTAGCTCACAAGACCGAGCAAGATCCAAACGAGGGGAAATCTCACGTCAGGGTCCCCGAGGCGAGGAAATGCTCAGCAGCTAGGCACCCAGCCAAGCCTTGCCCCTCGCTCCTCACCTCATGCTTGATCACTCATAAGCATTGCCCAGCGCAAACGGCCCACCCAAGTAGTCGTAGCAAAAGACTCGGCACATCTTGTTCAACGCCCGGGCCATTTCGATGCTCTGGCAGTCTGGCAGTCTGGCAGACTGGGCAGCACTACCAAGACGACACTACACACATGCACACCCAAAAGGACCGGGCTCATCAGAACGCGCCAAGATTCCAACATCTGCAATGGCCTTTTCCCAGGCCTGCCAGGCCTGCCAGGCCATGCGGAGAGATAAGCTTCCGGCTAGCGCGAACATGCGACCGCGGGGGCTGGTGTCGAATGGGATCGAGCAAAGCGGGCCGAAGCCACAGGCTCGTATTTTCCCACATGACACTTCGACACCATAAAAGCACCAACCAACCTGCCGCTGCGCTGCCGCTGCGTCTCGCCCCGACGTCTGCAATTGGCTGGCAGGCGCGGAACCTCGCTAGCTCCCACGCGTGTTGCCGCTTGAGGGGTCCTTGGGCCAAGCAGCAGACTACATGTACACTACTTTACATACTTAGACATGCTTGGGGCGGGCCATCGATGCGCTCAGCCTGGACGAGGCTTCCGGGTTAAGTACTCGAGTGCGTGCGCCGGAAGAGGCTAGGAGGCGGATGCTCACAACAAGCGCAGACATAGCCCACCCGCAGGGCACAACTCCGGCAGCCAAGGAACTAATGTGGCGCGATCTCGGAGCCAACCAGGGACGGGCTTGTCTGTTGGCTTTCCGCATCGGTGCCCAATATTGAACATCGATCAAGCACACACACCACACACACACTCAACCACCCGCCTCGCTCGACTGAGGGCTGCCGGATCAGGGTCAGGCTGTGCAAACGCCCGACTCATGTATTCGGCCCATGCGGACGTGCTCAGTTTATGGATGACTTCATTCTGGATTCCAGACTTGAGTCGGGAATGCGGATCCACCACAAATAACTGCAAGCCACGTTTGATTCCCACAGGCCGCAGGAAGAAAATAGCCAAAGAGAGCAGCGGACTCTTTCACATTGCTATCAAGATAGAAAACTGGTATTATCTGCATGACAAATTCAACTATCATGTTCCACTTTGCTTTTTTTGTGTGGCACAGAAGTTCTTTATTCTGCACGTGGGAAATGGTCGAGACAAGTTGCTCCAAAGGGTCTCTGCCTTAGCGTTGTGAAACCTAAGCGCCAGTACATGCCGAAGGACATGGAATGACAAGCGATGCTGGCAAGGAAAAAGACCGACGAATGAGATTTCTCCAGGCTTGGGATACCCAATGCATTTCTACCAACCGCCTCACATGGGTTCAGATCCTTCAACAGGAATTTTCTTGTTTTCTTATTCTGCCGTCAAGCCAAACAACTTGGCTGTGTTACACGACAAATTCAGTGGCATACATGATCGGTAGTTAAGCCCCTGGAAAGGCCTACTTGCAGCAGAATGGGGATGCGTTTAGCTAGACATGGCCCTCAATAACAAAAAGCAAGTCGACCGTGTGAACAACAACCGGGGACCTGCCACCTTCCCTATGAGAGCCCATGATGAGGTTTCGAGAATCCTGGGGTCGTGCAGCGGATTTAGCCCAACGTCATAGGTAGTAGGTGGGTGAGTAGTTTTCAGTCCCGGAAACGACTTGGCAAAGAATCCTTCGATGCCGAATTCGGCCTTATTTTCCAACCGCCTCGGCAGTAGTGTTTGCCTTCAGACAAACAGCCCTGTACTCCAGTTGTTTCCCAGGGCTGTGGAGCATGTGCAATAACGGTCTATGAGTGTAGCCGTGAATTACACCCGAGGTGGTTTCAGGTCCGTAGATTCGGCCACTCGTAGGAAACGAAGCTGGGAAGGATCTCAATGGATCTACCCCATGAGACGGGTCCATGCTGGTAACCGAGCGGTGAGCATGCAGTCAGCAGACCCCGGTCCCCTCTCGGGAGACGGCGTTTACTGGAGAATGGGCTGATGTATGGTTGAGACTCACGCTCAAACTTTAGTCATTCTCAGATGTATTCTCCATCCAGAGATCATCATCACACTGAATAATCCTGTGGAACTGATTCCCGGTATGACTTTTCCCTTCCGTGTGTATTAACCCCCTCATGTCACAGCTGCGGCTTTTGGTACACAGAGGCTGACCGGCCATGAAAACAGGAGTCGCCCTAGACCTAACCGCCCTCAACATGGGCCTTTTTGGTGTGAGCAACACCAATGGTTTAAACATTGGGCCAGCACGCCAGTATGTATTACTGTATATGGCCCGGAAACCAGCCCCCCAGCAGTGGCTTCAAGGAACGGGCATTGGATCTCGGGGGCTTGAAGCCGAGGTATTATCGAAGCCTCATTGAATACTTCTCAGTGCAAAAACATCAAAGCTGAGTCGAGAAGGAGGACATACAGACAAGTGTATCTAATCGCAACGGGCTAAATGATCATAGGATTTGAGAAGCTAGAAGAGCTTGCACTTGTTATCAAGTAAGTTTTCAGTCACATTGTTACGCTCCCACGTATTCCTAGCCAGTCCAAGGGTGGTAGATCTCCTATCTTGTGGGACTAATCGGAATTTGGACACTTTCTGAACGACATCATGGCATGCAATCAGGAAGGGGACACAGGCAGCAATGCCATGGTCATTTATCACTGCTGGTTGGATCTCCCAATCAACCTCAGCTTTGAATCACACTTGAATACTTGCAAAATGATTTATCGCTCTTCAAGGAAGATGGCTCACACTTCAACAGAGTAGCAAAGTATCAAATGGCAATAGATTCACCTCAGTGGCAACAACCAAGTGCACTTGCATGCCGTCTCCCACCGGAATTTTACGGCAAGAAACCTCATTGCACAAAGAATCGCCAACCTTCCCGCCGGTATCTGCCGCGCAGGAGAAGACAACAAAGGGGGCAAGGCCTCAGTTCCCAACAGCCCGTGGTCACATGTCACCAAGCCGCCGTCATTTCCACCAGGCTTCTGCTGTCGCGGAGGACGCTGCGGCCAATGAAGGAGCCCACGGGTTCGGTACGGCTACTAGCACTTACACCCTCGGCCCCACAAACCGCCAATTGAGGTAGGTATCAGAACCCGCACGCGTTGCATTCAGCAGCAAAACCGGGGCTCAGTCAATATGTTGAGTATGGGTATATGCTGCCGATGCTCCATGTCATCTGGACTCTTCAAACTGGATTTGTAAATTGATTGGCGTATATTTGGGTTTAAGGTTCTGGATAGTATTGTTTGTAGCATTACTTAATGCTACCATGCATTTTCTACTGGAGTCAAATGGTGAATCAGCAGATAGGAATGCAAACACAGGCCTATCAAAAAGGTTAACAAAATCCAATCTGACAATCTGCGATGTAGGAAGAGGGGGATGAGTACGGTTAGAGTCTAATGCTTTTCAGGTTGCTAATATGAGGCCACTTGTCTCGGGTAGAATCGGTAGGTCTTCCTCTTTGTCCAAAGTTCTCTTTTGAGACCCCTGGTTAGACAGTCAAGCATTGATATCTGCAGCAGTCGCTAGGGCGGACTGTAAATCAAGTTACTGCTCAGCTTGTTTGTCACTTAAGGATGGCGATGCTTTACTCTCTCCAGATGTCATCAGCAACTAAACGTAATTCATCCTTTAAATACATATATTAGGCTACACTGTGGGTGAGTTTCTGTCCTAAATAACCTGGACAGCCTCACTGTCGTGTCAGGTATCCCATCGTGTTCATTTCGTGCGAGAAGAAATGTAGATGCGAAGCCTTGGTCTTCTCAAATCCTCAGTAAAGACTCTAATAAGACTACTGACGTGTTCTGTTCGGAAGAGCGGAGCCAGAAACTCAAGTTCCAGGTAGATGTCTGGCGAATTGGATCTCTCGACGTCCTGGAGGGCCTGGCTCCCTTTGAGGAAGATGGGGAAGATGAGGATTCCCAGG
>LJJS01000864.1:15047-29979 GCA_001447215.1 Diaporthe aspalathi
CGCCTCTACGCCGCTCTGCTAACATAAACCCTACAGGTTACCTACTAAATCCTACAAACGTTTAGTGTGATCATTACATAAAGCTTTTTCTTATAAAATTATTTATAATTTCTTTTATAAAAATTCTTTTATAAAGCCTTTTATAAAGCTTTTTATAAAGCTTTTTATAAAGCTTTTTATAAAGCTTTTTATAAAGTTTTATAATAAAAAATTATAATAAAAAAGCTTTATAAAAAGCTTTATAAAAATTTATAAAAATTTATAAAAAGCTTTATAAAAAGTAATATAAGGTATAAGGAATTTAATATGCAACTTACTTAAATTCCTTTTCTTAAATAAGCTAATACTTGAAGCTAAGTAAGCTGATTATAAAAGTTAAATGGGCCGACGCTGGCTGTCGGAAAAGGGCGAAGAAAAAAGAACTTAGTGGGAGTGACTGAAGGGCAGTGTTTGTAGCAGTCACACACCACTCCACAGGGTTGGCGGTGTTGGCGTACGGAAATGCGCTGAATACTACGGTTTGCAGGTGAGCTTGGGCAGATCGAATAAAAAAAAAAGTGTTTTCCTGCGGCGACCCGGAGGGAGAAAGGCAGCTAGCAGCCAAGATTGAGATGCAGTGCTCTAGCTACCTAGGTAGCTGGGTGGGGCCACAAGCGTCAGTCAGAGCGTCCACTGAATGCAGGGTGCCGCAAACAAGTAGGTATGACAAACATGTTTTTGCGGGGCCTGGATCTGCAGCCTTCACTTCTCACAGATTCTGTAGGTTTGAGTCGCAAGTGCGTTGGCTCTATTTCTGTACAGTAAGCCTGGCGAGTGTTTGATGTTACCTAGGTACTTAAACTTTCTCACTTAGACCCCTAGGCAGGCTTTTGAGTTATTTCACCTTTCCAGTACGACTTCCAAACATTAACTGCCCTCAACTTAGATTCGTTCTCACTGATACAAATGAGCCAGCACCTGCTGCGGGTCCCAAGGCAATGCATTTTGGAAGCACCAAAACATAAAAACGGGGAACAGCGAGAGGAGATAAGCGGCCCGCCCATATGAGCATCATTATTCCCCTGTCACTCATCATAACTTACCTGTTTCGCCATGTTTTGGAAGATATCGGCAAGTGCCACTTTGAGACTTGCATCAACAAAGTTACCCTTGGAGGCCTATATGCAATACTTTGGCCAACGACAGACAGCATGTCAGCTTTGCGCGTGGGAGCTCTCCCATCAGTCTCTGGAGTTTCCATGTTTGAGCTGGGCAACTTGGGTTTGTTTCCCCGCTCTTTTTCAAGCAAGCTGGAATTACCTAATGTACACCATTCTGTACAAGTGTTGGAACACGCTGGATAAGTCAAAAGATAGAGTGTTATTTGAAAATCTGTAAGACTAGAAACGAGTGGACAGCTGGAGTAGACCTTTTGGGCCGGTCCTGTGCGACACAGCTCTCGCACGCATGATGGCACGCACGCACGGGGCTGAGTGGGAGATTCTGAGGTTGCACTGAGGCTGATGTGCTCGGATCTGGATCAGACAATGGGAGCCGGAGACGGACCACACATACACACAATCTGCAGTATCACAATGCTCTGAGTGTAGCCTTCCATCATCTCCGCCTCCGCGGTGGGGGAAGTCCGCGCCGGGGGGGTGTAGGTCGGGACCGAAATCCCCGGATCCTTCCCGGGGCCCAGGCAGTGACAGCTTAAGTATGGAGCCGAGCCTCTCGGGCGGCCGCAGCGCCGCTGGCGCAGGCACACACACTACCACACTGTCTGCCCACACTCTTCATGCAGCACAAGGTATTGTTTCCGGTCGGTCATGTCAGATTCATGCGGACATGATATTTTCGTCGGATTCATGCGTTTTGTGAGGGCGATAATGTCTGCCTGCGCATTGAGTGACACCGGAGTCGGTCTTCTGTCGTGCGCTGCCGGAGCGGGCGGCGGGCTTCAGTTGTAAATCCGGGCGGCCGAGCGAGAGGGGCAGTTGCCGTCCCTCGGCAATTAGGCCCCATCAAGCTCTAGATGCGATTCCGTGAGTCCCGCATGTACATATATAAAACCGCGAGCAAGGTCCCCCCACTGGCGACGTTTTGAGAGCATCGACAACCAGAGTAAAGAAGAACCAAGCCTTCCAGAACCAGCAACTTCCAGTATCATTATCAGTATCAGTATCATTATCACCCAAACACCGACCGACATCATGTCCAAGCTCATCAACCGCGTCACCATGTTCAAGCTCGAGGGGGCCGAGAACCAGGCCAAGCTGCTCGCCGCGTACGAGAAGCTCGGCAAGGACCAGAACCGGGTGAGTCGAGTGGGGGACGAGGTGCAGGCCCCCGAACAAGCCTCTTAACGCGATCTCCCAGGACGGCAAACCCTACATCGTCTACCTGAGCGCCGGCATCGCTCACGACGACCCGCGCTCCAAGGGCTACACCGTCGTTGCGCAGTCGTCCTTCAGGAGCCTCGACGACATGAGGTACTACGACGAGGCCTGCCCGAGCCACCAGGAGCTCAAGAAGACGGCCAGGGAGGCCGGCCTGTCCGAGCCGCCCCTGACGGTCTATGTCGAGACCGCTCCGGTCATCGGCCTGAGGAGCTAGACAAAGGTACGCGCGGATGCGAGCCGCGTCAGGCCGTGGGAAGCTTTCTGGTCTCGATCGTGATGCCTTTGTGTTGAAGGATTAGATATAAATGCAGCTTACAAATGGTCGAGACAGAATATGGCCTTTTGAAGCCAGCGCGTCTAGGGCTGACCGGGCCTTTCAAACACAACTTGTGCATGTACCCGTGTCATGTGAATTCGTAGCCTCCCCGTCTCGCACGAGACGCTTCACCATTGATTTTTTCCTCCTAACCAGGCCCTCCATCACTCGCCCAGCGGAGGCGCGGTCTCGGCCTTGACGCGCTCCTCGGACTTCTTCTTCAGGTCGTCGGCCCAGCACTGGAAGCACTTCTCCAGCCTGGCGCCCGTGACCAGCCTCACCACGGGCCCCAGGAGGCCGTACATGGTCTCCCAGCACGTGTACTCGGTGCTGCCCTTGCCGTCGTCGAGGAGCTCCTGCACGCGCTCGCCGTGCAGGGCGAACCCCGGGTAGTCGGTGGGCTTCCAGGCGACGCGCCAGCCCTTCCTGCCGGCGTGGTCGTAGGGCTCCAGCAGGGTGACCTGGACGGCCGTCTTGGTGGCGCTGCGCGGGTCGGTGTTGCCCGGGTCGAGGTGCACGTCAAAGGTCATCCTGGTGCCCTTCTTGAGGTAGGTGGAGCCGTCGTCCCTCCGGATGAGCGTCTCGAGGGCGCCGGCGTCCGGGCCGGCGCCCTCGGGGCCCGGGCTGGAGGTGACGGTGAGCTTCGGGACGAAGCGGTTCCACTCGGGCCATTTTGTGTGCTCCGTGAGGACGGCCACGACGGTGTCGGGCGGGGCGGCGATGTTTGTCGAGACGGCGATGGTGAAGGACCCGCCGGGGCCGAAGGTCGGGGTGGCGATGGTGCGGGGAAGGATGGAGCCCTTGGTGTCGCGCGGGACGGGCGGGTTGCTGGTGGTGAACGTCGAGGCTGGGTCTGCGGGAGAAGCCATTGCGTGTCTGTTCATCCCTCGGGAGCGGAAGGGGACGGGCGGCGCGTGATTCCCTGCGTCGGGGCTTGAGGAGCACAGGAAGACATGGCTTGTCTGTATGTCGCCGACGCCTAGAAGTAGAAGTGGTGCATAGGAGCCTAGTGTAGGCAGGATGAGACGAGGACCTTGATCCTGGGCGCGCGAACCTTTGATAGAGGTGTGACGGTCGAGCCGGCCCAAGCTCCTTACCATTTACGGACAGCAGCTACAGCCCTACCCCTCTGCCCCTCTGCCCTCTGCCCCTCCAGGGCTATCTCTACCTCCTCAGCTGAGGTTGAGGAACTGGTCGTGTCGAGCATTGACAAGACCAGTCCTTGGTATTTGTTGAAGAAAACACTCGTGTGACGGCCAAGACGATGATGGGTGCGCTCGCAGTGAGCATTCCAACCGGTGGTCTCGCAGCTCTCGGCTTGGTTCAACGCAAGTGACACTGGGCGCTCAAGTTATGCCAGATGTAGCACATGTTAATATACATGAAGCTGGACACGGGGTATCCTGGGTGAACCCGACACACCGCCGTCGCGCGTGCCACGGCTCATTCACCTTCATCAAACAGCGTTGTCATAGGCGGTCAACAAGAGACTGGAGGAAGGCTGTTACGTAGCATTTCAAGACCATTCTCATTATACCTCCAGGTAGGGCCATCCATAGCTGACGGCAGCGATCCCAGAGATGAGGTGCTGGGGTGGGTGAAATGTCAGCGATTGAGGGGCTGGACCCCTGGCCTGACAGATGGCCCTACATAGCCTAGCCTGATGTGGATGGTCGAAATGTAATGCAGCAATCATCGACCTTTTTTTTGTCTGCCATGATAATTCTTCGAGCCTCATGTTTGCTTCTAGGGCCACTAGTGTACATTCTCAACCCCAACAGCAACTCGCCTCAATCTCCTATATCAGGTCCTTAATCAGCACAATGGCGTCTGCGCACAGTCTCGCTGGAGCTTCCAAGTACGCTCGCTGGTGACTCGCCTTGCTCACACCCGAAGGACCCGGAACCACCGTCTCTGCACGTCGTCGCATCGTTCGACGACGTTCCAGAAACCGATCCAGCTTCCTTGCCGGTTTTTCCTGGGCATTGATACATTGAAGTCGAGGCTTACTTCGAGGCAGCATAGGAGCGACAGGCGCTTGGTATGAGAACAAGGGCACCTTGACTCGCAGCATCGAGACCCCATTGTCGAAACACATCCCATCCTGGCCTGTGGATATCTTCTAGCGTGATCGATCCTCAATCTCAGCCCTGCTTACGACTCATCCCCGGCTGAGGCTTTGGTACAAATCTGCCCCATAGGCCCAGTCTCGCCCGTCGCACCCGCCCCCAAGGGCAGCTTGTCCCAGCTCTCACCTCTGGATCGACACCAGGATGGATCTCTCAAACCTTGACCAGCGCGTGCGAGACACCATCCAGAAGAATTCCTCCGACGACGTCCCCTTCCGCGCCACCACCAGCCATGCCCACAAGACATGGGCCCGCACCTTCACCACCAAGCCCGAGCTGTACATCCGGCCCCGGTCCGTCCGCGAGGTCCAGAAGGCCGTCAACCTCGCCCGGCAGTGCAGGCGCCGCATCACCACCACCGGCGCCGGCCACTCTCCCTCCGATCTGACCTGCACGTCCTCATGGCTCGTCAACCTCGACGGCATGCGCGACATCATCCATCATGACACCGACACCAACATCGTCCACTTCCAGGCCGGCATCCGCCTCTGGCAACTCGGCGAGGAGCTCGACCGCATGGGCCTTGCCATGCCCAACCTGGGCAGCATCAACGAGCAGTCTGCCGCCGGCGTCATCTCCACCGGTACCCACGGCTCCTCCCTGCGCTACGGGCTCATCAGCCAGTCCATCGTTGAGCTTGTCATTGTCACCGCCGACGGCCAGGCCCGCACTTGCAGCCGCACCGACGACAACGAGCTCTTCCGCGCTGCGCTGCTGTCACTTGGCGCCTTGGGCATCATTGTCGAGATCAAGTTCCAGACCTGCCCCGCCTACTCACTCAAGTGGACCCAGACCATTGACTCCGATGCCATCATGTTTCGCGACTGGAACACCACTCTTTGGGAACGCGGCCACTTCGTCCGTGTCTGGTGGTTCCCATACACCCGCCGGTCCGTAGTCTGGACGGCTGAGGTGACCGACGAACCGCACCGCGACCCCCCGCGCAACGGCTATGATGGCACCGTGGGATACCTAGTATACCACAACCTACTGTGGCTGGCCCAGTATGTCCCGCGGGTCCTGCCGTGGGTCGAGTGGTTCGTCTTCGGCATGCAGTATGGCTTCCGCGACGGGAGCACCACCTCTGCGGTGCAGTCGCAGCGCAAGGCTCTGCTCATGAACTGCCTCTACAGCCAGTACGTCAACGAGTGGGCCATCCCGCTGAGCAAGGGGCCCGAGGCCATCAAGAGGCTGTCGTGCTGGCTCAACAACCTGCGGCCGGGCGACCGCGACTACTGCGAGCATGGAATACCCTTCAGCAGCCGCGGCCTCTGGGTGCACGCGCCCATCGAGGTGCGCGTGACTGACACCTCTCGCTTCCTCGCCAACACAGACGGCACTGGTGTCGAGTCGCGACCCTACCTGGACCCAACTTTTAAGGACGGCCCGACTCTGTACCTCAATGCGACGCTTTACAGGCCCTACGACCTCGACCCGCCCTCGCTGCAGCGCTACTACGAGGCTTTCGAGTGGCTGATGAAGGACCTTGGCGGGAAGCCGCACTGGGCCAAGAACTTTTCCCAGGTGGACATGAAGGACATAGAAGCTATGTACGGCAAGGACCTCGACGCGTGGAGGACAGTGAGGGACAAGGTGGATCCCAGGGGCTTGTTTGTCGGCAGCTGGCACCGAAGGTACGTGCTTGGCGGTGAGGGCCCCCTTCCGTTAGAGGAGAGGGAGGTGAACAAGGTCTTGACGAAGGGGAAAGGCTGGTTCTGGCAGGGAAAGATGGCCGAGAGTTGAGACATCATTGCTCGAGAAGGAAAATTCTTGATTTTGCGCCTAGCGGTAGGAATATCAGTGGGAAACTATCGTCGTGCATTCGCGGGTGCAATACTAGGGAAGAGCTGGTTGTTGTCTATAGATCTAGCGGCAAAGATGGGTCACAAACACTATGGCAAGACCATGAGTGGTCCACAGGCTAACATGATAAGCTCAATTGGGTATCTATGTAATGCCATCACACGGCAATATATATACAAGAGTTCGGTGTCGGTGTCCAAATCTTACACGTGTGCCGGCACTGCAGTTCACAGCCCAGCCTCCAGAATAAAAAAACCCACTGCTTCTAGCAGTCCTTCGAGGGGCAGGCCTCGCACCCGCACCGTGGCCTCTTCCTGACTACCGGGCACGAAGGGCATCCGCAGACGTCCCGTCCGCTCACGTCGACCATCTCAAAGGACTTGCCCCGCTTCTCTTCCTCGCCCACGACCGTCTCACTGCGGTCATCATCATCATCATCGACGTCCTCCTCGCCACAACACCGGCCCCTGCCATCGCCGTCATCATCGCCCACGTGGATCGTGAGCGAACCGGAGTCGTTCCCCCGGAGGCCGTGGTACAGCCCGCCCAAGGCCGCCGCGGCCTTGCGCCCTTCCCCCGATGCCCCCGTACCCCCGAGCTCCGTCGTCCTCCACCAGAACCAGTAGAGCGCGCCGAGGCCCAGGACGCCCAGGCTGGTGGCCGGGTAGGTGAAGTAGGGGAACTGGTCGTCCTCGCCCATGCCACCCCGCGGCGGCACCCACGGCAGAACGAGGAGCAGGATGTTGCTCGCCGCCGAGACGAGCACGGCGGCCCGCGGCGCCCGGCAGGGCGTGGCCCACCGCTCCCGGGGGGTAGTGTGCAGGTGCAGCAGCCCGAGCGAGACGGCGGCGCTGACCACCGAGACCGGGTACCCGCCGACGTCGACGAGGAAGTTGTAGATCTTGCCCGGCGGGGGCAGGACGATCATCGCCACCGAGACGAGCCAGTGGAGCAGCAGGCCGCGCGAGGGCGTGCGGGAGATGATGGCGGCGGCGGGTGCCGCGGGGCCGCGGGACTTGCTCGGGCTGGCCGGCCGGCCGCGCGCGGCTTCCCCGGCGCGGCGGCCCGTCAGCCAGAAGCGCGGCAGGACGCCCTGCCTGGCGAGCTCCTCGTTCACGCGGGCCTGCGCGAAGCTGGTCGCCGCGATGTTTCCCGCGGCGGAGACGACGACGAACAGCGGGAGGACGTGCTCGCCGAGGACGTCGCCAAAGACCTTGCGGAAGAAGGTTCCCGCGACGACGACGCCCGCGGACCGGAACTCGTCCTTGTCGACGACGAGGAAGAAGGCCACGTTGACGGCGAGGTAGGCGGCGCTCACGAAGGCGAGGGCCGCGGGCGCGGCGACCCTCAGCGTGCGGACGGGGTCCCTCACGTCCCCCAGGACCTGGTTGGCGGTGCTGTACCCCCTGAAGCAGTAGACGACCTTGAGCAGCGCCGTCGCGTAGTCGTACGGCTGGGCCGAGGTTCCCTCCCATATGCCGCTGAAGTTGCGCTCGGCCGACGACGAGGGCGAGGTGCCGCTCATGGACAGGTCGGCCCTGCGGCCCTCGAGGATGGCGGACTCGCGGTCCGCGCCGACGCCCATGACCCCGCCCGCGGCGCCCGAGACCACCACCACGGCCAGGATGAGCATCTTGGCGACGCCGAGGGTGTTGATGAGGCGCAGGCCGGCCCCCGGGCTCCGCGCGTGGACGCAGCACAGCAGCGAGACGGCGAGGGCGGCGATGAGGCGGACGTTCCACCGGTTCGGCTCCGCGCCCGCCGCGTACAGCGCGTACTCGCCCAGCACGATGGCGTTGGGCGTCGAGAAGCCCAGCAGCACGACGTACGACATGAACATGCACGACGCGAGCATGTGGGGCCTGCGGAAGATGCGCTCGAGGTACACGCGCTCGCCCCCCGAGCGCGGGATGGCCGTGCCGAGGTCCAGGTAGACGGCCAGCCCGCAGAACGAGATGAGGCTGCCCACCAGCCAGAGCAGGAGCGTCACTGTGTAGGGAAATTGTCAGCGAAAGCTGGGGAGCTTGATCATATTGTGATGATATGTTTTGGGGGGAAGGGGCCCAGACAAAACTGCCAAGACTGGAGGATAAAGGGGGGCATATCAAAAGTGAGATGAACATACTGCCAACAGACCCAACACCGCTGAAGATGGCTGAGGGCACGGTGAAGGCTCCGACGCCCATAGTCTTGCCCACGATTATGCTGAAGGCGGACAGGACGCCAAGTTTTCCCTCGTCTAGTTGCGCTGGTGGTGTCTGAGGTGGCAGCCCCGGCGAGTGCGGCAGAAACCACGTCTCGTCCGTCGGCGAGTCTATCGAGGCACTCTCATCGTCTCCGTCATATGCAAAACGCCCATTCCCTCCTGTCACTGTCGACAGTACACTCTTCACGCCCAGGCCCGTGAACGGCCTCGGCGGCTCCAGGAACGACCCATGCCTCGGTGTCGAGCCCGCCCGCCTGCCACCCGGCGATGGTGTGACGGGTGAACGGCATGACAGCGTGAAGGAGTTCCTCAGCGGCGAGGCGGTCGTGGAGAATGCGCTAAAACTGCTGAAGGAGGCGTTCTTGAAGCTGAGTGGCGGTGGAGCCATCCGGATGGGCTGATGATGGCGCGTGGGAAGGAGTTGGGATGTCTCAAGGAGGCGCCTGCGCTCTGGGCGAGCACGTTTCTCGCAGGAACTTGCTCACTCGTTTAATGGATCGTTATGGAGCTTTCCAAACCGCCGGGTTGAGCAAGTTCGGTTTCGGGAGGACAACGCGTAGGAGAAATATATTATATTACGCTCTCTTCACCGCCACGGGAGATGCAAAAAACAAGAACACTGCGGTCAACGCGATGAAACGGAACGAAAGACATGCGAGACCTGTTCACGAAATAATAAGGAGAGACCCAAAGAGGGATTGTGGGGAGAGGCAGACAGGACCAGGTTACACATAAGGCACTGAACGATCATACACATCGTCCAGACGAACAACGGCACGGGGTGCCAGACAACATGGGCCAGCGATCCTGTCGACGGGCTGGCTGTTTGCTGCACAGTGACTTGACTGGCAGGGGGGAGCTCCGTGGATACGCTGCGAGCGAGCGCAGATCATAGTCCCGATGTGATTATATCGGCCGCCATCCATTGGGCATGGCGAGCCGATGAGAGACGTCGTCGCACCTCGCAGTGTCCCGGCCGGAGGACCCGGTTCCAATTTTGGACGAGATGGAGAGGGATGGGCGATGAAGAGACGAGCAGGTCCGCAGCGGATTCACGTCACAACAAGGGACTGTGACTGTTTGGTGAAACGAGGCATCATCTCAAACAGGACGTCTCTCGCAGGCGGCTTGATTGGCTGGCAGGACGCCCGGCGCAACGCCGTGGTGGCCCACGGTCCCCCGCCCCCAGCAGGAGGGGGAAAAAGGCGCGTCCCTCACCCGAGTCAGAGGACAAGCTTTGCCCAGCAGCGGAAGCGAGGGCGGGCCTGCAGAAGCCAAGTTCAGCCTCGCGGGCGTCGTGCATCTTGGGTGATCGACAAGCCAACGTCCGTCCCGGGAAGGGCAAGCATTGGCGGTCTTGGCACCAAGTTGTGACGGCGATGGGGGGGCCCTGAAACCAAGCACAGCACACCTGCGGAGACGTTTATGTGGGGCAGCATGATGCATGCCACAGGACGACATCCCAGTCTGCCTCTGCCTCTGCTGTCCACGGCTCCCCGCTTTGTGGCGAGAACCCGGGCCTGCACCTTCGGGCCTGCGGGTCTCTGGGATGGGCACGCGCTGGCGCATTCGCCGCTTCTACGGCCGTTTCACGCTGGGGTCGATCATACCAGCTATTTGGGCATCACGTCGCTGCTGTGGGCGGCAAAGAGAGCGCATGGACGGCCTCGGTTGTTGACAGACAGCTGGGCCAAACGGCCACGCTCCTGTCTCCAAGACCGGGCTGATATACAGCCCAGGCAGATCGTAATCGCCCGTAGTGAGCTTGGCCAGCGATCTGTGCAACCTGGTCGCGAGGTAATCACTTGTGGGTCGAAGGTACACATGCATCTCGAGTGTTCAAAACCCCCTCTAGTGGCACTTTGCTCCCCATTCGATCCGTCTGATTTCAGACATCAGCCAACGTTGAGATGATGTCGACACTGGTGACGCAGTATTTATTCCCGAAGGCAGGCCGCGTCAACCGATGTTCGGGTAAGTCATTTGCCGCATTCAGATGGGGAAGCTAGGATGAAACCCTCATGAGTGATGCGACGCACCTTGCATCGGGAGTCTATGAGATTGACTTTTCAGGGTACCCCATCCAGGAAGGCTCTTTTCTCTAAACCGTGATTCACATGCGCCGGTGCTAGTGACTCAACTGCAAAGACCACCTGGACTGGAGCATCTGCCCCGTGGGGGTGCATGGCAGCTTCAGTACTCGCAGGCTACTGGAGATATATATCACCGATATGTTTTACAGCACATCAGGCACATGGATCCGGGAGGCATCCAAGGCACAACTCATGGCGACGGTGAATTGATGAGACCTGGCTTACCTAGGACGGGCCAACCATCAGCAAGGGTGGCTGGCCATGTAAGTAAGTTTAAAGTAATTAATTAATTAATTTGAAATTTTAAGACTAATAGTTACTTATTAAAAAATGGCCTTAAGTCTTATAGTTCTTCTGGAGGCGTTAGTGGAGCTCTATACTTGCTGAGTAGGGATTGATGTAAATGAAAATGTTAGACAACTTATAAACTGCTTGTCTACCACTGCGAATGGCTTTCTTGCGGCATATTCCTATTGAAAGACGAAGTGGTGTTAGCTTTCGTTTGCCCCGCCACATCGGGCACTGCTTAATCCGGTGTCCCAAGAAAAAGAAGCGGGGGCAACGTAACCGAATGGCCCCTTGGATAAGCAAAAGTTGAGCAGCTGGGGCATCATATAGTTCATCCAACACCGTTTTCCTGGACAGAAAGGACACCCGTAAAGGACCCTGGCATGATGCTTCAGGTTGCAGGGGAGCAAATGACGTATGGTCGCAGGTTTTACCGCACCCATGCCGATTGCTATCATTGGGCACTGCTCTGGTGGTTTATTCTACTCCATGCATGTGAATCTTTTCGGCCCTGTTGTACCCATCAATCTGGTAACTTCAAGTCCCTTCACTACCTTCAAGAGTTGCTTCCATGGCTGTGGCTCACACTCAGCTCAATGGCGGGCATTTAGGTGGGACATTGAGCCGTCCTGGCTTACTCACTTGGTGATCCAGTGAGCCACCTGCAACCCCCTGATTGGCTGCATGTCGTATCCCTCCAGGCCGCCCTTTATCATTGGTTCGTTGGTGGATTTCCACCACCTGTGTTCCATTTCCCGAGTCCGTTTCATCTCTTTGCAACCTGGACAACAGCTGGGCGCTTTACCCACATCCCAACCAACCGTTCGCTACTTCGCTGCGGACGAGGATCAAGCAGTCCGATTATCGCTGTCGAAATGGTCACCAATGCGGAGCTGAACGCCGACCGAGAGCCCGGCTGCTGGGCGGTTCTCGCAGACAAGAAATACTTCCGCGTCGGCAATTCGTGGATCAAACGTACACTTCGCAGACACGAGTGGCAGTCGTCTCACGGCAAACTCATCATTCCCGCAGCCGCGTACCCCCAGCGATGGAAGACCGATGCTGTTATCTTGCAATACCTCCGCGAGCATACAGATATCCCGCTCCCGCGCCTGCAGGCCGTCTTTGAGGACGACGGGGCCTTTTACCACTGTACCGAACACGTGGAAGGAGTTCTCATGAGCGACCTGAGCGAAACAGAGAAACGAGTGGTAAGGGGGGAGCTGCTACGACACGTGGAAACACTACGGTCCTTGCGATTCGACACCGCTGGAGTTCCTGGAGAAAGTCTCTTGTGCCCTCCTCAACGGGTCACGCGACGCGGCTGGAAGATTCATAGCTGCTGGCGACCGCGACAGGAAAAGGGGGACTACGTGTTCTGTCACAACGATCTGGGGCAGCATAACGTCATCGTCGACCCCGAGACCTTAAAGATCAATGCGATAATCGATTGGGAATTTGGTGGTTTTTGGCCGGCGTGGTTCGAACGGCCCTTTTGGGAGCGGCCTGGTCCTAGCGCCGCCTTGGACGGGGAGGAAGATGACGTGGACCAATGCCGGGAATGGCTAATAAATCACTGCGACGAGGTGGTGATGTCGCACCTGACCGAGAGACGAAAGTAACCTAGGGACAGACCATGGACAAAACTGAAGCACCTCGAGGAACCAGGCAATGGGATAGATGTAGGAGACGGCATTTGGTTTCTGGTTAATAAACGTGGGTTGGCAACTTCATATGACCGCTCAGACAGACCCTGCAAACCCGCCCCCCCTACGCATTGCGAGGCTGCTCGCCGCCATGACCTCGGATCTCCCCTATTTCTTCCTAAACTCACGGTCAGCAGTGAACTTAAGTGAAGGAGAAGGTCGGCTCATACGCGCCACAAGTCGGGCAGTCGTCTTTGGTCTTGCTTCCTGACAAGGTAGTGCCGCAGCCGCCAGGACAAGACCAAGTGCCGTTCGGCATGACGATGGCGGCCAAAAATGCTGGCGTGCAGGATCTGGGAGGAAAATTAGCTGAATAGCCTTAGGGCAGAGATGCATGACTGCCCTTACTGTATGTAATCTTGATTTTGTTGATGACTGTAGGCTGTGTCCGGCTTGTCGAGAACAAGAACAGGCATGGAAAACAAATAAGGGAGCATCGGCCAGACTTAAATATTCCCCCTATGTTTGTCAAGTATAGACGACGTCGACGATGCTCTGGGGTTGATTGGCCGCTCTGCTTGAGTCCCTGAGCAAGGACTGAATACTCCGCACGCAGCCCACCACAGCCAAACCAAGAAGAGCTGCCGACATGTCCTGCTGCCTGAATGACCCTCTCGAAGAGGATCAACTTGAGCAACCGCTGTCGCCAAAAGGGTTAGTTTTAGCAAGTTGGTGTCTGCGCTTCCCTCTGTGAACATCGCGTGAAGTGTTCGCCAGCAAATTTGACGTACTCTGTTGTCTGCTGCGTGAAGATAGATAGTGGCAAGTCACCCAAACAGAGCCCGAATCTGCAACCCAAATTGTCATTTTACAGCCTCGCCGAATAGCTGCCCCCAACCGCAACCAATCAAGAAAAGCCGCCCTACATCCTGCTGCCTGGAAGAAAGATTCACAGCTACCAAAAGGGGATCCAGCAAATCTCACCGAACAAGGTGCATGCATCAATGCCCAACCGCTAAATATAAGCCCAACTGGACGTTGGCTCAGTGAGGCAGCATGCTGCATAATACATCTCGTCTACGCTCGCAAAATTGGCCTCCTGTGTGAACGTCGCGTGAAGCACGGTAAGTCTCACCGATGCCCCAGCGTTGAATATATACAAACAGATTGAACGCTGGCTCACCAAAATTCATGCATGAAAGGCAGCATGCTCCAGATCATCCTGGCGCTTGCAAAATGCCCCCTCTTGTGTGAACGCCTGCTCTCCCTGATAGATGCCTGTTCCTTCAATATGTCTTGAGCGAGGCAGCATGCTGAACATTGTCTTCTGCACAATGCATCTCCTTTGCGCTCACACTCCTACGTGAACGTCACGTAAAGCACCCATGGAAGTCTGCAGGATGTCACCCTGCCAAGTCCTAAAATCCTCCCCCGTCCAACAAGTTTTAAAATAGCGGAACTTTTGTCTTTTGACTGTATGTGGGGTTTTGTGCGCTGACTACAGAACACCGGCTTTAGCTACACTGTGTACTTTGCTATTTAATTAACCTTTTGGTTTTCTCCTATTATTTTAACTATTTACTACTTGCAAAAGTTTTAACTGCTTTTTAGCTTAAAGCATTTGCAGAAAGTTAACAATAGCTTTATATATTTATTTATTTTTATATATATTAATGCTTGGCAGCTTAATTTTCTTTTATTTTAATATATTTTAAAAATATTTATTATTCTTTTTTAAATAAAGTGTTTTATTAATTTTAAAATAGAAAATTTAAAATAAAATAAAATAAATATTTTAAATATATTTATTAATTTAAAAAGCATTTTTTTATTTTATATAATAAATATTAGATTTTATTTCAAAAGTTTTAAATATAAGATTTTTTAAATTTTATTATTTTTAATGTTTTATTTAAATTAGCAGCTGTATATTTAGCTTTTTATTAGGTTAGATATAAGCTTATTATTGCAAGCTGTAATAATTAAGGTTCCTTAGGTCATTTAAATTTACTAATTAAGGTTTATATTTAAAATATATAATTAAATAGTAATAGTTAAGTAATATTATAA